>JAKTZS010000014.1:0-161180 GCA_030562575.1 Wickerhamiella parazyma
ATAGACTCCGATTGCCTCAGCCTGAGGGGGGTGCCACTAGGCCAACCATCCGCCTAGCTGGAGGTTGTGGTGAAGAATCAGTCGCCACGACTCAGCCGCCTTGGGCTGGCGGTTTTGTAGTGTAGCCAGGCTAGACCAGAAATTCCGTAGTAGCTTAAGTGCGCGGGTGCACAGCTCAGGAGCCGTCTCGCCCTCAGGTCCTGGAGGGATGCTCTCCCACACCTTATGTTCTAAGCACTAGCTAACCCAATCAGGTTACACACGCATAATCGCGGGCCGATGGTTTAGTGGTATAATTCTCGCTTAGGGTGCGAGAGGTCCCGGGTTCGATTCCCGGTTGGCCCCATTTTTTATATTGGCATTCCTTTTTGGATGCTTCCATATTTTTGGTTCGTTGAATTGATGTTTTCTGCGTATCAAGTGATTTGTTTCGTTGAAAATCGCATAGCCATGAATCCCTCCAGTTATACATAGATATTAGCCTGTGTAACAAACATTGCGCCCAAGTGCATCTAATTATACAATATATAGGGTTTTTGGTGATTTTATGGCGAATCGGGTTTCTCTGTGGGCGACTTCTTCTGGTTTAGATTGTCGGGCAGCTCACCCGTGGGCTGCTTTTTACGCAGGCCGGTGATCCTCCCCAGAAACCGGTTGAATGGTACTACAACGGTTCGGGCAACGAATGGCATCAACCATAGGCTGAAAACAATGCGAAGAGGCAAAGTTGCCTTGACAGCAGCGTATGCTGCAACCCCGTGTAAGAGAACTTTAGAGCCCTCATCGGCTTGTTTGAGCCACTCCCAGTCATTGCGTTCACCCAGTCTGCGCACAAACTCCTCGCCTGGAGCCATAATCCAATCGGGCACATTGGGCATGTAGTCGAAATAATTAAAGGCATACCATAGACCAAAGAGCGGTACAATTGCAGTGACTTCATGGATCAATAAGAATGCCATGACATGCGATACTGGTGCTCCGATGAGGCTCTGACCGTATTTGGCCATAAATTTGGGCATCTTGCTTGCGGCCTTGGCAGCGAGCCCGGGACGCTTTGAGATCTCTTTGGCGGCGCGGCTAACAATATGGCGAGAGTTCAAAGGACGAAGCAATGGTGGAAGGCACAACAAGGCCGGACGTGGCAGGGTTCGCGCAACAATCCGGGGTGGCAGTCTGAGCATGGCTTACTGAAGATATCAGAGACGGCAATGTTTATTGATACTAGAGACGTGATCTCGAATCTAACCAGTGATATATGTTATTAGAGGTTAAAGCTGGCTTGAAGCACACGTAGGGGTAGTCGCGATATTGAGCATAATCTATACGCCACATCCGCCCCATCAGCCACATCAGCGCCATCTTATCTATCTAGATCTAAGGGGTCAAATCAAGATCGCTGCACCGGAGCCTGCACATTTGAGAGGATATGGACTTGAAGCTGCTTAACTTCGCCACTTTTTAAAAACTCTCGGCTAGTGTTAAAATTTTTTGTCTCACATGCATCCCGCAAATGCGTCATAAATCCACCAATCAGTCTCATCACCTAATCTGATTGATCAATGTCGACAAAGAAGCCGTTGATTGTAGCCAAACAGAGCCCGGTTGAGTCTCCCGAGAGTAGCTCTGGCATCAAGCTCAACATAACCAAGAAGTACGTGCTGCCCCCGCGCCCCAAACCGGGTCGCAAGCCGAGCAGTGACACCCCGCCAAACCGCCGTAAAGCCCAGAACCGCGAGGCTCAGCGGGCCTTTAGAGAGAGAAGGGCAGTCGCTGTCCAGGAGCTTGAAATTAAGCTTGGCTTGGAGGCGCAGAAACACGCCAAGGAACAACAGGACCTTAAAGATATGATATCCAAGCTGATGAGTGAAAACGCCTGCCTCAAGCAGATGCGTACTCCTCCTTCAACTGCAGCATCTCCAATGAGCCCTGTATACACAATGATGAGCCCCAATGGTATGAGCCCTCACGCTATGAGCCCGCATGCAATGAGCCCCGGTGGAGCATTCTATATGGCGTCGCCCTTCTTTGACCCCGCAATGGATATTCTCAACAAAGTGCTTGACGAAAAACTTCCAGTCCCTCAGGGGGCACCCAAGACGCCTAGCCCCCGCAGCGCTCCTTCTCCTCGTGCGACCGTGCCTAGCCGCAAACTTTCTCCCAAGGAGCCTCCTGCCTTTGGCCTCAAATTGGCAGAGACTAACTGGGAGTACCCCGCTATCCCGCTGCGTCGCCGCCTCAACAGCCTCGAAACTGATTTTACTCACAGCTTCAAGCGCAAGCTTAGCGTGGCCCCTACGCCAGTGGGCGCGCCAGTCGGAATGGGCATTGCTGCTGATTCGCCCACATCGAGCACCCCTGGGCGGCCAAGCGATAGGTGCGGTTTCTGTACAGATGATACCCCCTGCGTGTGCATGGAAGCAGCTCAGCGCGAGCGCGAAAACATGAGAGATATCGAGACTCTTGGAACCGAAAGTGTGGGCGATACTACACCTGCCTCGCCCTCTACCCTTGTTGCTTCTTCCCCGGCCTCGATTCCCACAGCTTCTCCCGCCTCACCTCGCTCCGTTCCTTCGCCTCTTCCCAAGCCTGGAGAGTGCACAGGCGATCCTGGAACCTGCACTCAATGCCAGGATGATCCCATGTCTACTCTTTTCTGCACAACTGTTGCCGCCAAGCCCAAGTCGGCAGCCACGCCTGTGGGCACATTCATTCCTGCCCAGGCCGCGTACCGCACACTGTCACGGCATCGCAAATTCTCTGCTGCGGACTTTTCCTCGCTGGTGAGTGAGCTCAACACACGAGGGACCCAGGTAGAGGTGAACAGCGTGGCAAAGGTGCTGCGAATGCTCGACAGAAAGCTTTACGATTAATTTATGTGTTACGAATATATAACGAAAATTTCAAAATATTGCTCAGTGGCCAGGGACTGAGGGCCCCAAGTGTTCGGTATAGATATCAACCTCGTCAGGCGGAGGCGCATCCACATATACACAGCCGTCTCTTTCGAGGTGGGCCTCCAGCTCGGTTGTGGTCCATGAGCGGCCATCTCCAACAGCGATCTTACCAAACTTTGGCAGTTTGCTCGACGTTTCCACCACTTTAAGCTCGTGCCCAGGCACTGGCGGCCCGAAATTGATCCGAGATGCGGATGTGCGATAGTCTCCAAAAGTCGTTTGCGCTAGCGGGGACACCCGGTCAGGTATGCAGAGAGAGTGGATTAGCTGGGCTCCCATAAGAGCGCGGGCTGCTCGAGACTCATTCGAAGTAAGGGCGCCGTGGCGCTCGGATACTGCACAAGTGTAGACGAGGCGGACGCATTTGAACTCGGGTAGCAGCGCGGTCCAAAGGCGCCCTTTTTGTTGAAGCAGGTACCTCAACTGTAGCTGCAAAAACCCGGCAACACGAAAGTCGTCTGTTTTGCGACAAAGAGAGCGTACAGATAGATCATCAGCAATGACCACCTCAGGGTTGACGTGTTGAACCACGGCAAATGGATCTGTGAATGAATGGTTCACATAGACAAGCGTGCACTTTGCACTAAGCGCGACAAGAGACATCAACAAGCTGTACGGGGTGACATACAGACTAAAGTTGAGCACCTTACCAGACCACCGCTCTTGAGCCCCCAAAGACTTGAGCTGAGCAGCAATAGCAGTTCCAAGCTCACTGTGAGAGTAGCTGTATGCCTTTCCGTCTTGGAATACCCCAAATGCAGCGCTAGCTGGGCGTGGGGACGCGGGCGGCGATCCTCCCTTGAACGAGGTGAGAGGCAAAATCTCGTCCGACCCATCATCTAGTGATACTGGGATTGCATCCCTTAGGTCAATGTCACCAAGAGGCTGCTTGGCGCCCACAATTACAGTCCCTGGGTGGAGAATCTCCGCTGCTGCTCCGATATCTGACGGCAGGCAAAAGTATGGAACCAGACCGGCAAGAGAGCAAGAGAATAGTACAGCGAGTAGCTTGGGAGAGTCAGGAATAGACACCAGCACCTTTTGGCCATTCATGGCAAGCGCTTTGAGGCTCGGGAGGTACTGCTGGACGAGCGCATTGATATCGACCTTCTCCGAGGAAATTACAGGTCCTTCGACCAATTGCACATTAATGCTTTCGCTCGAAAGATCCTTCAGATGGAATTTGAGACCTGATCCGCAAAGGGGCCCGCCCCAGGGGTTTACAGGAGATCTGCAGGCTGCTGTCTCATTCGGCCGTCTGATTTGGGCAAATTGGCCCTGCTGGGTAACAAACAGGGGATCCACATCAGCTGGGCTCAAATAAATCCATAGGCTGAATGTGACGAGCGCCAGGGCAAGCCAAATGAGCATGCTGAGTGAGACTGTAGACGGTCGGTCAAATGAGAGTATTTTGCGACTATGTTAGAGTTTGGCTAACATAGCTGAGCTGTTCTCGTATTGCACAGGTGCAGTTTAGTGAATCGCTAGTAGGTGGATCAGAGATATATAATGTATACATATTGCTGGGGAGGTAACAAGCTAGATATAATTTCGTTCTATCTCTCGAGAGCTGATGTTCGGCAAGCTCTACTGTTTGCTCAGCATAGTAGTATTGCTTTCGCGCAGCTGATCAGGAATTGAAGTTCAACCCTCAACCATTGAAAATGGCCATTCACTGGACCGTGTGATGATTTGGTTCGTGCGTTCCGTTCATCTCCGTTCTCTGAAATTAGCTGCGGGCCGCGATGTGAAACCTGCACCCTATGCGACTCGGTCGCGTGAGGGCATTGTAAACAATCGGACGTCGAAGGATCGCCGCTCATAATTAGGCTGTCTTGGTGGCAATTCGGCCACCATGGCTCGGTTCAAGCCTAGAAATTTCCAAAAAACTGAAACTAAAACTGGTCGAGAGCTACGCTCTTGAAGTTGAAGACTGCGAAAAAGCCCGGACGAGGCGAGATGAGCTCCGAGGAAAACGCGCTATTTTTACGACGCCGTATTTTTTCTCGGTGGGCGGACCTTGACTTCCAACCGCAATTTCTCAAGCGGGGGAGCTGCCCTGACCCGAAAAATCTTAGTCAAAGACATGCATAAGCATGCACCTAAATAGGAATATGCATAAACAGCCATCCCGAATTTAAACGAACAATCCCCGATGGGATTTTCCAAAGTTTTGACATAAGTGGATCTCAACATCCATGGTTCAAAAGGAGGCTATTAAGCAGTGTTTGAGGCTCTGGAGAGATGAGGCTATTAAATCAAACGGTTTCAACGCCGAAGATGTAGCCTCTTGCGCACAAAACGCCCGCGTGCTCCACGACGTATTTATTGACGCGATCGCTGCCAATGCCGACTATATTAAAACTCCCCAGGATCTTTTCCAGGTGCTTTACTTCTGGAAGTGGGTCGACCAGTATGGGGGCGATGTATTTGCCTGCATTGAGCCCTACCTCAATGCCCCCAAACGTATTTATGACTGCGAGCAGCCAAGAAAACGCGTCTGCCGTAGTGTAGCAGTGTAGCTAGAGGTATTATTATTATCATTATGCAACAAGACCTGGAAGAAGAAGTCTCGGTGGTAAACTCAATATACGACTGTCTCACCAAATGGGCCGACTTTATATACACAATATCAGTCCCAGACACCGAGATTACGCTCAGAATGAGCTTTCATGGGTACCCAGCCACCAAGCCCTTGATCTATGATGGTGGCAGGTATCAGCGGCAGCTGGAGGCAATACTAGACGACCTTTTTGAACCTGGGGAGCAGGTGATCTTTGCTTTTATTGATGAAGCTCGTGAATTGCAGGTAACAGAGCCTGAACCCGAGACGGAGCATCATGGCGAGCCGGAAGAGGACGATACAAACGAATGGGTGATTGGCGAGGAGATCAGAGATCGCGGGAGCGTGTTTGTGGGTCGCGCGCTCCCCGTGGAGTCCGAGGAGCAGGCTATTCGCGCCATCAATTCCCTAAAAATGGATAAACGCCTCGCCAGGGCCACCCACAACATGGCCGCATGGAGGATCATAAAGGGCGATCTAACTACTAGAAATTGCGACGACGACGGCGAGACGGCATCTGGATCGCGTATGCTACATTTACTGGACTTGACCAATGCAAAAAACTGTGTTGTGGTTGTCTCGAGATGGTTTGGGGGGACTCACCTGGGACCAGCCAGGTTCAAACACATAAATGGGTGTGCGCGCTCGGCGCTTGTCAATGCAGGGCTTATTTAGACTGCCTTGGCCGCTTCTTCTGTTTTGGTTTGCCTTGCTTTTCGCTTTTGCGTTTAACTGGTTCCGGTTCAACTGCGGCCACTTCAGGCTCCTCATCTTCGAGCAGGAGCTTTTTCTGTCCATTTTTCCATTTGACCCGGCCGGGTTCTGGCTGCTCAAGCTCTGACAGCCCGACTTGATTCGATTTATACTGCCTTTTAGGACGGTAGGCATCGGGCACCGACCAGCCACCAGCTGAGGGCTCCTTGTCTTTGGGTTTTGGTGCCTGGGCAGGCTCGCTCCCTCTTTGCATGAATTTCATGTTCAACAAATTCGACGATAGCGACTTGTCGGGCATTTTTGGCTATTTTACAATGGCGAAATTTGTCAGTGGTATATGGAGTGGTCTAAAAGTTCAATAGCTGGTCTTGTGGATGCTACAAAGGCCGATCCTGAGCTGCGCAAACAGCTAGGAAGTGATCCCTTGCTGTGGTCCTTTCTGGCATCTCATACCAAAGACTCGTTGACGCTGATTGCAAATTTGGCCGCAACTCTAGAGGGCAACAAGCTGGCCACAGATAATGATATCGCCCAAAAGATTGTTGCTAGTGGCTGCGCTAATCAAAAGCCGTTCTGGACTGCCCTTTCAAACTGCTGCCAACTCACCCCATTGGAGGACGACAAACTGGCCAGCGAGCTCGCTCTTGTCCACCTGGCAGAGTTCACAAATCCAATTTTGCAGCTGGCGACTGCTCAAGTGCGAGGAAAGTCTCGTAATTGGTATAAACTCGTACTTTCGGCGGCTTCGAGTTATGGCGACTGGCATGCACGGGAGCTCCCTGCGGCTGATATTTTCGATGGATTGATATCTGCTCTTGTTGATTTCGATTTTTTGCCACTACTGCCGAGCCCTGAGCTCAACATATACAAGGTGCTGGACTCGGTCGTGTATGCGCGCAACGCCCCGGTGCCATTGCCTCTGGTAAATCAGCTAGCGACTGAGTTTGAGTCCAAAGCGAAAGATGCTGAAGCATTGTTTGCCAGCCGCAATGAATCTGACTGGCAGCTATTTATTTTGTACATGGAGCTCTTGACCAACATGGCTCAGAACGATCCGCAGATCAAGCTGGTGCTGCTCGGGATAATTCCCACCCTGAGTGACTTTCTGCATGCTTGCAAAAGGCTCCCAAACTACAACAAGCTGAGCAGTGCACCCTCAGAGCTGCGGTCCCAGGATTTCCCCATGCTACGTAGCGGGGCTCTGGCGCTATTTGCGCAGATTATAGTGCAGCACCCGGCTGCGCAGAACCAATTCCGTGAGTGCGGAGCGCTGGCCTTGGCGCTAGAAGCCTGTGTGATTGACGCAAATAACCCATATCTCAAGGAGCGAGCTATTATTTGTGTGCGATACGCGCTCGAGAATAACCCTGAAAGCCAGGCGTTTGTTGCAAGCTTGGAGCAGCGCCAGGATATTAGCCCTGAAATGGCTGGCAAGGAGGTCAAAATTGTCGACGGACAGCTGAGATTAAATTAGAAACAAAATAAAAATAAATTAGGCCAGGCATGGAACCTGATGCGCCAAGGGCGCAGCATCTATCGCTTCCTGTTTGAGAAGAATGCACTGATTCTTGTGCGAGCGTAAATAGAGGCTGTGGAGCACGAGGGAGCACAGCAGCAGTGTCACGATTAATAGCCCACCCATCACATAGGTGAACCACTCGATACTGAGCCACAGATAGGAAACAATCAGCGGCAGACAGAGATCGCTCATAGCGGAGAGCAATGTAAACAGGCAATACACCTTTCCAAATGAGTTGGTACCGAAAAAGCTCAACGTGTAGCCAACACTTAGGGCAACCATTGCGGTACGCACAGGCCCCACAACTAAAGCGACGGCATCCCAGAGTCTCAGCAGCTGCAAAAACTGCACAGATGGAACGAGCGTGCACATAATTGTAAACGCGGTGATTGTGCTCACGGAGTCTTGAGCAAAATACAAAACCAAAACTGTGACAGCGCTCGAGATTGGTCTCCAGTATAGCCCTTTACTCAGATCAACATCGTCCAGGAGTCTCGCATACTCTATGCCGCTGAAAAGCACAAGGTCAAAAGAGAGCAGCGAAACCGAGAAAAAGAGTCCAAAGAACCAGAACCAGTGTGAATGAAATTGTGCTCTGATTGATTTGGGAAGGAGCTCATTAGTGCCCGACAGATAGTCGCGTGGTGATGGCGTGGGAGTCCTAAAGACACGTGCGAGCATCCTTTCAATGTTTCCCGCCGGGGTCTGGCTACTCATGGGTGCCAAAACAAGATTCAAAATCACCAAGGAGCAAGGGACCCACAAGTACTGGTTGAAAAGCTCTTGGCTGGACTTGGGCTCGAATTGGGCCACCCAAAAAGTCCACAGCCCTCCGCTGAGCTCGAGCGAGGCAAACAAGAGAAAGAGCATGAGCATTGAGTTAGACTGCACAACGCTCGCCACATCCATGGCGCTCACGACAACAAATGGTGCACCAAATGCAGATAGAAGCAGGCCCCAATAATACCGGTCACCCTGGAAAACCTGCTCGCTGCTGGGAACGCTCATGATGTAAATTCCCGCCGCGACAACTAAACAGCCTGTGATGCTTCCGCAAGCGTGCCCAACATAGTCGAGCATGAGGTAGGCAAAGAATGTCGCGACGGCAGCAGCAAGAACCATATGCGAGGCAAGCGTATCAAACATGAGCATACGTTCCATGCAAAGAGAGTCTGGAGAAGGCTCGTAATGCTCTGTGGCTTCCAAATTGCTCAAAACGTGCTGAGTAGGTCTGGCCGGCCAAGACTTTGTGGCCCAAGTATTGTTGTAGCTCCAGCTAGTCTTTGAGTGGGTCGTGTGATGCATAGTTGTGTGAGAGGTTGTGTGCGCAGTTGTGTGCGCAGTTGTGTGCGCAGTTGTGTGCGCAGTTGTGTGCGCAGTTGTGTGCGCAGTTGTGTGCGCAGTTGTGTGCGCAGTTGTGTGCGCAGTTGTGCGCGCAGTCGTGACCTGATCGGTCTTACTGGGAGTATACCATGTGTTAGTCCACCACGTATTGTGCCAGGTTGATGAGCCATTGCGCGAGGTATCCGCAGAAGTGGACGTTTCAGACTGGCTTTTCTTCTTGCCAATTGTTCCGCCAATGTTGCCGCCAATGCCTCCACCAAGTGACCCGATGATATCGCCAATATCGCCGCCGATATCGCCGCCAATGCCTCCTCCAATGCCTCCTCCGATACCCTGGGCAGTAGGAGCCGAAGTAATATGCGCTCGATCCGCGGGGGGTGTCCTTGTTGCAAGACGTTCGCCCAAGCTGATCTCGAGCGTGCCCCCCAGCTCAACCTGGAGTAGCGTGTGGTTGCTCTCCAGCGACCCTCCAATTCTTGCCTTAAGATCGTTACCTTTTCCGCTCTTTTGGTGGTCCAGGTGCGCGCCCAGTCCTATCTTGCCGGGCCCAAACCGGCCTCCAAATTCACCATGCCAGTCATTGACACCCGCTCTGCACAGGTCCTCATACACGCCCTGCGCCAGTAAAAACTGTTTGAGCCCGGCAAACCCCAAGATGGGTACGCCGATAAGGACACACGACAAGATCGCCGTGGTGATGCGCAATGCCTGCATGAGTCAAGTGCTCAAGTGGACTGTCCGCGCTATTTCGCGATATAAACTACCACCGCGGCCCAAAATCAATGAAAATGAAATCACCGAGGTCTTCATCAAGGGGGGTGGCAAGGGGGGCCAGGCTATCAACAAAACAAATTCCAAGGTCCAATTAAAGCATCTGCCCACGGGGATTGTGGTAGAATCTCAATTCTCGCGCAGTAGGGAGGATAATCGCAAACGAGCGCGCGAAATATTGGCCCTCAAAGTCGAGGAGCTGATGATGGGAGGCCAGTCGCGCGCCCAAATTGTGGCAGAGTATGAGCGCCAAAAGGCTCGGAAAAAGAAGCAAAAGGCCAGAGCCAACCAGAGGAAGCGCGAGAAGCTGCAGAAAGAGTCCAAAGAGTCGCACGAGCAGAATTAAGCGATTTTATTCAATGCAATATAGGTGCTTGTATTTTAATTTATAAACTCAACAACATGTCTGCTTGGTAGACGTTCTCCTGTCCCTGGCCGACAAATTCCTTGCACTGGATCAGGAACTTTTGCGCCTGGCGCACAATTGCACTGAGCTTGTGCTTTTGCGAGCTCAGGTATGCGCCATGCTGTGCAATTAGGTGGTGTAGCCACAGCAAACAAAGCTCGATATGGGGCGCAGACTGCGCATATGTACCCAAAAACTGTAGCAGCCTGTCCACATACACTCTGGGGATCTGGCAAACCAGGGGCACATCCTCGCTGGGCACGTTCAGCCAAACGCGTTCAACCAACTGGGACTCGCCCAACCTAAAAGCCAAAACGAGGGCCATTAGATACTCGTGACGGGCAAGTGCACTCAAACAGGCGTCGCTAGTGACCTCAACATCCAAATCAAACGGATCAAACTCGACCTTGGTGTCGACAGAATACACTAGCAAACCCTCTGTAGATGCCAGGCTAAAGCTGGGAGATGTAGGGCTGAACTGTACAGCCGCCACCTTAATAGCTGGTCTGATCCGGCGTGCAGATGCGTCGCCGCGCTGTGCTCCAGGAAGGGTCGAGTCCATTCGATCCTCAAGGTCAGAGGCCTCGCCCTGTTGGTCAATAAGATCGAGAGGACCTCCGTCAGTCATATTCTTGGAGTTGAGTTGCTCTAAAGTACCATCGAGGGCCATGTTCTTTGAGATTTCAAACTTGCGCAGCAGTACTTCATTGCTCACATCGTAAAGACAAACAAATTTGGAGTTTCCACCACCCAGCAGGGTCTTGCCGTCCAGCGACCACTGGATCGAGGTCAAATGTTTAGCTCTAGCGGCATTCTCAGAGGTGAATCGATCAGCAGCATGACGGCCACCAACAATGTCCTTGCGGGCGTCGATTTGGCCAGTCTGCTCGCACAACTTGGTATCGAAAAAGAGGACTTGGCCATCCATGGACGAGACGGCAAACGCCTTGGCGTCGGGCCTGAATGCAATCGCCAATCCTTCGCTCTGCAACTGCATTGCCTCTGATTGAGACGACCGACCAAAGAAGTTCCACAAGCGAGCGGTGTGGTCCCATGAACTCGATGCAAGTGTGGCACCGTCACTCGAAAAGTCAAGGCCACTCACGGGGCCCTCGTGTCCGGCGAGTCTATCCACCAACTGCGAGGTCTGAACGTTCCAGACATGAATATCAAAGTCGTTGAGCGATCCGGCACAAACCAGCTCTCCACTAGGATCGACTGCTAGAGATGTGAATTGGAGCCTGTTGGGGGCTGTAAAAGTGCGGAAGTTGCGGTACCTCAGCAGATCCCATGCCCTCACCGAACCATCAAGAGACGCCGAGAACAACACATTGCCACGCTGGCTGAATTTTAGCGCAGTAACTGCGGCTTGGTGCTGCGTGAAGGTCACAATAGCAAAGCCAGAGTTGGCGTCCCAGACCTTGATCTTGCCATCGTCGGCACCAGTTACCACCTTTGTACCATCGGGGGAGTAGGCAATAGCGTTCATGGCGTCAAAGTGAGACTGCTGCTTGAGCACATATGACTCCGATTGCCACTCCCATACCAAAAGCTGTCCCAGCTCGGCTGCACCAAACAAAATCCACTCACCACTCTTATTGATGCTCACTGTATTGACATTGTGCTGGGAAATGCTCAGTGTTTGGATCATGTTTAGGTTGGGCAGATCATAGAGTCCAAAGACCCCGCTCGAGAAGCCCACAACGAGCAGATTGGATTTGGCGTGAAAGTCACAGCACCGTACCTTGGCACCCTTTTGGTGAAAATAGTGCTTGTCTGTGATAATCCAACGGTCCTCGTCGTCGCTGAACTTCCACTCAAACTGAGCACCGTCGCGCGACACTGTATAAATAGTCTCTTGGTCCTCGGCGAAAAACGCTCCTGTGAGCTGGTCATTATGGCCATTGAGGACAGATGCGGCGTCCGAATCCTCTGAATGCAGACTCCAAATCCTGGCGCTCATATCCCTGGACCCGGTCAAAAAGAACCTGCTGTCGTGAGACCACTCGAGATCAACAATCTCGTCATAGTGCCCAGCGTAAACGCGATGCCTGATGAAGGGGCTGAACGACCGCTCGTCTTGTGCTTCCACTGTCTTCCACATTTGAACATGGCGGCCAGCAGCCACGGCAATGTAGTGGCCATCTGGTGAGAATTTGATCGCGGTCACCTTTTGCTTAAAGTTCATGTAGTTGAGGACCGTGCGCAGTTTAAAGTTGACCAAAATACCTCTTCCGTCGGCGTCAACACTCAGCATCAGCGTGCTGTTGCTGTTGAGGGCAACCTGCTCGACATTTTTGCGGTGTTGGTATGCGAATGTGAATGAGGAGTTGTTTTGAATGTCAAAGCACGAGACTCGATTGCCTACAGGGCTGAGAACACAGGTACCCTCATTGTTGAATATGAGGTTGCCCTGCGAGTAGACTGTGCCAAAGATATTGGCCAGCTTGTATTCAATGGACATTGTGAAATTTGGACACTATGGTTAGGTAATAAATTTTTTCCCAAGTTTTAATTTCAGACTGCTGGGCGTGATTAGTCAACATTGCCCTCCCTGGCCCCCGTTGTAGCACCCCCCCCCGGTGAGAGCCCCCCTCTCCTTCCCGAGCGACCAGAGCTAGTTGCCGTCACATTTCCTCCATGTTGCTAATACGCCTGCTGAAGCGCAAACCAACAGGATCGCAATTGCGCATGATGCGCCAATTCCATTCATCACAGCATAGGCTCTCGGACGACCTCGCAGACTCGGGCTACAAGGATCTCAAGCACGAGCTCGACAAGGAATTGACGCCCCACCATGCCGTTTTGGTGAAACCCGACGAAACACCGCCTCCACAGCACCTTTTCGACACGCAAAAGATATACTCGAGCCTCAAGTACAGCGGGTTCACCACAAGGCAAGCCGAGACTATTGTAAAGACTCTCAAATCCATGACGGAGCAGGTATACCAGGACAGCGAGGAGCGAGGAGTGCCCAAGTCGCTGGCCGAGAACGAGGCGTATTTATTCAATGCTGCCACGTCTGAAATCAGGGACGAGGCGATTGGTGCGCAGTTTGCGCGCGATACGCAATACGCGAGCAAGCTGGCGCGGCTGCAGCGCGACGTGGAGATTCTGCAGCACGAGGCGGGTGAGATGGCCGTGCTGCTGCGAGCAGACATGGACATGGATATCAATGAGCGCAAGACGCTTGCTCGCAACGAGGAAAACTCGCTCAGCTTGAGGCTGCAGGAGGCCGAGAACAAAATCAACGTGGGCCTCTCGAGTGAGCTCAAGGGAGAGATTGAGCAGCTCAGATGGCAAATTACGAGGCGAGGCATTGTGGCCATCTTGTTTGTGAGTATTGCCATTCTCTATGTCACCAGGTTTTGGAAGACCGAGGAGGCCAAAAAGACGCGGCCGATCGATGCCGAGAGTCGTGGCGCAGAGTACAAGGTCCCGCTACTCTCTACAGGCAGTTTTAGCCACGACCCGGAGGATATTGTTGTGGAGGAATTAAATTATGAAAAGGCCTAGTCAAAGGATGTCAGAGCAATCACGTCCGAGACGGTCTCAATCGCCTCTGGCTCAGCAGGCTCGAGCAGTAGGTCCTGCACGGTCTGCTTGTCCTGCGCCTTGACGGCGGTCATTTGCTGCTTAAAGCTCAGAGGGTGGGCATCGACAAGGATCAGCAGCAGCGCGCGTATGTACATTTTGCGGCGGTCGTCGGTATCCCACTCAGAGTGCAGTACATGCAGCAAGCACGGAATAACAATAGCCATAGCAGTAGCCGAGTCACTAGAGTAGCGCACATAGTCGACCAGCAAGTTGCACGCGTTCTTGGGGAGGCTCGTGGAATCGGGGAGCGCTGAGACTAGGGTGGGCACCACCCCTGCTAGGAACGCGGCCTGCGTCAAGCCTGAAGTGCTTTTAATGATGCTCTTGATGCTCTGCACTGGGATCTGGCCATCGTCACTGAGCGCCTCAGTGGCCAGCCTCGCCCCAAACTGGCGGATGTTGCCGGCCGCCAGCGCCAGGGTCTCGTTGGCAGCGCACAGCAGTACCATCACTTCGAGCACGACATTCTGCTTGAGCTCGTGCTCCAGCGTACGTACGAGGTAGTCGCACAGCGGCTTTTGCAGGTCGCGTTGAGCCATCAGCTGAACGAGCCGCTTGAATGCCCCAAACAGGTGCGGCGCAATCTCAGCGCAGTCTTCGCGCAGAAAGATCTGCTCAAACACAAAAAGGAGGCAGCAAAACTGGTCGTTCTGGATCACTTCTCTGAACACCTGGGCCATATCAATGAGGCTCTCGAGGGCCAGCTTGATGAGCGGCAGCTGCTCGATCGCCTGCGTGTTGAGGGTATTTTGCGGGCTCAGCAAAAAGGGAAACAGCTCCTTGAGCGGAAACACACACGTTCTGAAGATCTCAAACAGGTGGTCGACGCTATCATCAGAGTCTGCCTGGGACATGGCCAAACTGCGGGCAATCTCGATAACGCAGCTCTTTTCAGCGACGCTACCGGTCAAAACAATTCGGTCCAGAATCTCAACCACCTCTAAAAAGATCTCCTCGTTGTACACAAGCGATGCGCACACCCCTGGTTGCAGGATCTGACGGAGGGCCATCAGCACGGGCAGGTGCTCGCCGCCGCGCAGCAGCTCAGCAAAGCAGAGCCCCACAATGCCCATCAACAGCTCCTCGTTGCCCAGAATATCAGAGCCGCGCTTCTCGACCAGCACCGCCAGCGCGCTAACGAGATCGACCCATGAGGCGCGATAGACCGGCAGCAGGGCTTCCTTTTCGTTATAGTTGCGATAGGCCCGCAGGCTCTCGGCGAAAAATGCCGAACCGTTTTGATCGTCGGGCCTAAACTCGAGCTTGGTGTAGAGACTTAGGGCATCGACCCACAACTTGGCCAGCAAGGTCTCGTGGCCCAGCACGACGTCGCTCTTGTCGGTTTCAAGGACCGCCCAGAACTGAAGAATGCTCACCCTCAAAGCCTGCGCCTGGAGCGGTTGGAGTTCGAGCTTGCCAATGACGTTGCTCTCGTTGCTGAGCGGTTCAGTCAAAAGGCGCAAAATCTTGTTGAACTTTTCGTTTTGGATGATACGCGAGCCAACAAAGCTGCCGCATACGGCGATCACAGCACTGGCCAACTCGTACGAGCTGTCACTGTTAAAGGCCGGGGTGAGCGCGCTGGAGATTTGCGCCTGGTACTGCTCCAAGAGTGAGACATCGGGGAACTCGGGGTCCTTGAGATCGTACAAGTGCTTGATGAGCAGATTTAAGAGTTGAAGGCCCTGCACTTGAAGGTCGAGCACCGTGCAGGTTGCTGCATTGAACGAGATCTTGACAATTTCACCAATGTTTTGCACAATCAAGGACTTTTGGCGTACCGCAAGGGGCTTGTCGTGCAGCTGCGACACGGCAATATCCTTGAGAATGCGCAGGGCGAGCATGCGCGTGTGCGGGTTGTACAGGTCGCTGCGAGCCTCGGACTGAGGCCCCAGGCCCTCGTCCTCTTCGGCCTCGTTGTGCTCGTCATCGGGTCGCTCCGTGACGGCCTCACGCTTGGGCCTGGAAATCACACTCTGCAGGCGGGCAATCCACTGCTGGGGCTGAAGTGTGACGGTCTGCTCTGCCCACACCTCGAGGATCTGGCTGAGCGGTTCGTTGGGGGCCTCGTCGTAGGCGATCCACAGCTCGTTTTGAAACTCATGCCCGGTGAGGTCAAAGAGGCGCGACGCGTTGCGGTTGGCAAACAACAGGATACCGCGCGCCGCCTCGGTGCCGAGCTCGCCCTTGAGAGCGCGACGCCACTGGCCAATGATCTCCAGCCAGTTGATGCGTTCCTTTGCATAGTAGAATAGCTCCTGATAGCACTCCCACGTGAGAGTAACAAACGGCAGCTGGTCCACCAGCCGGTGCAGCAGCGCAAAAAGCTTGTCCGAGTCCTGCAGAGACGGCCCAAATAGCGAAATCAGGTTTGTGAGGCCGCTCAAAATGCGGAACCACGAGTTGCGGGGTACAAACTCCAGATTGGAGTACTCGACAATGGACGAGGCACAGCTGTGGGCGTCACTCAGATAGAGCTCGGTCAAGTGCTCGAGCAGCTTGGTGGCTTCCTTTTCGCCAAGCAGGCCCGACCGCGACGCCGTGGTGCACACGCAGTCGATTGCGGCCATGTGCACGGCCGGGTGCGGGTCCTTGCTCAGCGTCAGTAGAAGGTCGAGGGTCTGCCTGAGGTTGTGGGGCGAGACACCGCCAGCTTTAATGGCCGCTGTGAGCGCCAGCACGTAGCTTGTGCGTTCGCTTGGCTCGGTCGTGGCCACAATCTGGTCCAAGAGGTACTTGTAGAGCTCGGGGCTCTGCGAGATGTAGTGCTCGGCAGCGGTACTGGAATGGGGGCTGCCACGCTTGAGGCAGGTCTTGAGAAGACCGTCCACGGTGCGCACAAGACGTGCATCGTTTAGCTGGATTGCGCAAATCTCGCTAAACAGCAGGTACAGCCCATCGTTTGGGGTGGCCTCGATTGACCCTCGCAACGAATCAAGCAGCGACTCCTTCACACGGTCCAGCTGGTGAGGAAACAGCTTTAAAATGGTCTTTTGAGCATACTCCACAGAACTTGAGTGTTTGGGAGTGTCGTACAAGACGCTCGACTCAATGGCTAGGTCGGAAGGCTCCACAATCAGAGCCAAGCTGTGGATGAGCAGTGTTGCCGGGTAAAACGAGCCGTCTCCCTGCGGGTCAATGCAGTAGAAGCATTTAAGGAGGCGCTGCCTCACCTCTGCCTCCTGACCCTCGAGCTCATCCTGCCACCTGAGGCCCTCGAGGCTCTTCCACACAGTTTCGAGCAGACCGCCCAGTTTGCGCGAGATATCGGGGGTTATCAATGCTGTGAGCGAAAAGGCCGCCAGGCAGTCCAGCACCGGTTTCCAAACCTCGATGCGGTACCGCATTGAATTGCTGTCCTTTTCGTTTGAGCAGCTCAGCATGTGTGCGAAAAGACTCATGTAGGTGGGGATGAAAAGCCTCAATGCCTTGGCAGGAGTGCAGCAGAACGCCTCGAGCAAAACCCAACCCTTTGTGTGACTCTCGAGATTGAAATCTTTGCCCTTTTGCTTGACGAGCGCAACGGCCGTCTCGATAATTTTCGGTTTGATCTCGGCCATGTGGTGCTTTGAAGATACCAGCAGGGCGCCAAGCAAGAGAGCGTGCTTTTTGGCAGGGCAGGGCAGGGCAAACTCGGCCAATGGCGTGTAAAATTGTGGCACCTTCTCGACTGTCTTGACCATCAAGCGAACAATCTTGGCGGTCAGGTCCTGGCTGGTACTCAGCTCAAACAAAGCAATCTCGGTCTGATACAGGATCTCGGCAAACTGTGGCGAGACCACCACGAGCTCCAAAAGGTGTTCTAAAATCATCACGTAGCACGCGGCCAAGACCTGGTGGTGCTTGTCTGTGGTTGCCAGCTTGGTCAAAACGCTCTGGACCAGCGCAAATTTCTGCTTTTCTTCAGTGAGCGCCCCCGCAACCACGTCTACCAGCAGGTACTTTGCATGGCTGTAGGCTCGCTGCAGGGCTGCTGCGTCGCGCATTTTGGGGGTTTCAAAGATCTTGGGGATCATGGAAACATAAATTTGGAATTCTTGAGGGTTGAGGAGCAGAATCTCGGCAATTAGCGCCACATAGCCATCAGCGACAGAGGCAGCAACATTGGAGTACTCTTGGCACCTGAGGGCCAGCTGTGCCTGCACAGTGGTCACCTTGGCCTGCTCAGCGCAGGTAATGGCCTTGAGCATGAGCTTGTGCATCGATTTGCCCTCCTTCCAGCCCTTGGCACATAGCTGCCCGACCTTGTCGAGCTTAGCCTGGGTGCGCACAAAATCCGGCCGACAAAGTGCCTCCATCAAATCAATTGAGGCTTGAGAGACAGCCAGAGACGTATCAAATACCAGAGAACGCGCATACTTCCATGCCACTTTGGCACTATCTGATTGGGAGCCACAGGACGCCTTGAGAGCTTGAAGGAGCGCCAGTCGGTAGTTGAAAAGGGAACCAGACCTGGTGCAGTCCACAAGAACCGAGAAAATGTTGCTGCGCAGGCCTCGCACATTGTCGTTTTCAATCTCGCAAAGGGCACCCAGTCCATCGATGGCAAACACTCGATGCGACCAGGCCTTTTTGTGAATCTCGAGGTACTGCATGAACACCGTGCACAGCTCGCTCTGATGGGCGATTTGCGGGGTGCGCGCGCCTAGGATACGCACCAGTCGCCTGAAAGCCTGCCTGGAGGCCGCGCACGGTGGGTTCTCGAGCATTTGAGGGACGCGGCGCCTTAGCTCGATCCAAACTTCATCGGTCGGACCCGACTTTTGCGCCTCGAGACACGCGTCGCTCAGATATATAAAGGTGTCCATGAGTAATGTCTGGCTAGCCTCAAACAGGCTATATATCTAAAAGGTTATAGTTCCGTCGACCACAACTTGAGTGCTGCCGCCGATCCATATCTTGTTGTCGACTGTTACCACAGAGACTTCGCCCTGGCGTCCAATGCACCGACCCTGATTTGCTGTGTAGTTTGCGGGCAGTTTACCCGCACTAATGAGCCAATCAGCCAAACATCCGTTGAGACTACCGGTGATGGGGTCTTCGACATTGCCAGGAAGCAGCAAGCGTACCTCCAGCTTGCCATTGTGGATCGCGCACAAGCCTACCGCGAAGCCTCCCTCAGCCTCGCCAAAGACGAGGTTTTTCTGGTCAACATTAATCACAGTATCAAAGGAATCCAGTTGAAGTACTTCAAAATCGGGGCCGTTGGACAGATAGCTACTGTCGACGACCTGGTCTGTAGAGAGCCCCAACTGACTGGTGATTGCAGCCAACCGTCCAGAATCCAGCGGCTTTTTGACAACCTTGGGGCCTTCAAAGTGCAGCTTGCCGTTCATTTTAACAACATTGACCAGGCCTGCGCCGCACTCTTGCACAATTGACTCTTTACCACTGTCGCCCAAAACACTGAATGCGGTGCCAAGAGTAGGGTGCCCAGCAAACGGTAGCTCACCCCATGGGGTCCAAATGCGCACGAAATAATCTGCACCCTTGGTCTTTGGCGGAAACACAAACGTTGTCTCGCTGAGGTTTGTCCACTTGGCTAGTTCCTGCATCCGCTCGCTGCTGAGCTCCTTGTCGCTGTGAATTACCGCTACAGGGTTACCCTTGAGGGGGTCCGATGCAAAAACATTCACCTGTTGGAAACGCATGTACTTGAAAAGAGGGCAGGCCACGCTTATAAGGGCTCCAGTGACTCACTCGACTCTAAACCTGACTCCATTTTAGAATCAGTCACATCTCCAACTGTCGTAACTCATTATCGTAATCTATGAAACATACTCGCGAAAGTCGTTCTTGCCCTCGACCTCGTCCCGAATAACATCCATCTTGGCCACTTGGCTCGTGATGGTCGCCTTGGACAGTTTGGTTTTTGAGTCAAACATCTCCTTCTCGGGGACCCTGTAGGTACCTCCCAAACGATCCCAGAGCGTTGTGTATTGGCCATAGTTGTAGTTGAAGTAGAGGTGGTGGATTGTGTGGCAAGCACTGCCATTCACAACGGGATCGTTGGCCAAAAAGTCACCGTCGTGGATAGAGACTGTCCAAATGTTGACAATTGCAAATAGTGCCACATATGCCGCCTTGTGGAGCGGGAAAACAAACGGGAACAAGTGGTAGGGCACTGACTGCAGGTAGCCGTCGACGGGGTGGAAGGCGTGGCTTGCATACGGAGTGGGCACGATCCACTTGTGGTGGGGCTTGTGCAGGTGCTTGTACAAGAGCTTGTGGTGCAGCGCTCTGTGGATCATGTAAATGAGACAATCAGTAAAGACCAAAAACAGGGGGAACTGCAACAAGAGGTACGCGAAACCCTTTTCTTCAACATCAAAATAGAGCTTGCCGTAGCCCTGGCATTCGGCCACAAACCACGGAACAGTCAACATGGTCATAACTGGGATGGCAGTGACTGCTTGGTGGATTTCCATGCCAATCTGGTTTTTAAGGTATCGGGGGTGTTTGAAGTTTGCCTCATCGTATACAAACTTGTAGGCCAGGGACGCAATCCCTAGATAAAGGACCCAGCCAAAGACTGTTGTGACAATAAACAGGGTGAGCGCCTGCCTAAGGGCTGAGTCGCGGCCAAAAATCGAGGAGAACGCGTATTTCGACGGCTCAAATAGATATGTCGGCACCAGGCCGTATCTGTGAGTCTTTGACGAGCCCCAATTCAACACAGCCTCGGATATGAGCGGCCGAGTGCTGTTTGCCGCGTTGAAAATGTCACCGGCCGGCTTGGGGAAGACTGACGCATAAACCCAGTCAAACAAAAACGTGTCAGATGCTTCCAAGACGAGATCCATGTTGAGCGGGAAAGAGCGGCTGTAATTATTTATACCGCCCGGATGAGTCAGCGAGTCGTATCAGTCGCGATGCCATGCGAATGCGATGCGAGGCTATGCGGGGAATGAAGACAGAACTTACGATTGGGACGCTTCGCTTTAGGGGGCGGCCAAAGTGGCATGATCCTTCACGCCACATCAGGTCATGGTCGCCATATGCACGCTCATGCAGGCCGTGCAGGCAGCGTGCAGGCATCTCGAGTGAAAAGTTTATTAGTTAATCACAAAAATTCATGGTGGACAAACGGTTTGAGGCAATCGCGAGCGATCCCAAATTCAATATCCCCAAAAGGAGACAGCAAAAGTCAAAGGTTGACAACCGGTTCAAAAAGGGACTGGAGGCGGACGAGTTCCAGGGAGCAAAGAGCGATAAATATGGTCGCGTTATCGAGGAAAAGAGCGCCAAAGAAAAACTACAGAGGTTTTACGAATTTAGCGAGAGTGAGGATGAGGAGACAAAGCCCAGCAAGCTGCTTGAGCGTATGAGAGGCGATCTGTCCGACTCGAGCGACTCGGATTCGGATTCAGACTCGGATTCAGACTCCGAGGCGGAGGCTCAAGCTGAGGAAGTGGACGAGTACGACCTCGGACGCAGCTCTGTTCCGACCGGGGAGGAGTCGAGGCGGTTGGCTGTAGTCAATATGGACTGGGATAATATCAGAGCGGTCGACCTCATGGTAACATTTTCTTCGTTTTTGCCCAAGGGTCACTCCATCAATCACATTTGCTTCTACCCATCAGAGTTTGGAAAGCAGAAAATGCAGGAGGAAGACCTCAGAGGCCCAAGTGTTGGCGCCGAGTCGGGCAAGCAAACTGAGCACGACAAGGACGCAGACTATAGCAGTAGTGCCTTGCGCAAGTACCAGCTTCAGCGGCTGCACTATTACTATGCCATTGTTGATTGTGACTCTGTTGCAGCTGCGGCCGCCATTTACAATAGCTGCGATGGAACCGAGTACGAGGCGACCGCCAATATTATTGACCTGCGCTACGTTCCCGACGATGTGACGTTTGATGATCCGCCCACAGATGAGTGCAAGTCCGTTCCCCTGGGCTACAAGCCCCAGGAGTTTATTACAACCGCTTTGCAACACTCCAAGGCCAAGCTCACCTGGGACGAGACGCCTCGTGAGCGCAAGGAGTTTACCGCAAGGGCCTTCTCCAAAGTGGACCAAGAGGATATGGATTTGCAGGCATACCTGGCCAGTGACAGTGATGAAGACGAGCGCGCGTCTTCCGAAAAATACCGCTCCTTGTTGGCACCTGCACCCGCTACCAACGAGGATGAAGATTTGAGCGACGACGGTGGTGTGGAAATCACATTCGGCTCCGTACTGGACACAAAATCCAAGGAGCCCGAGGCTAACCCGCTCGATAACATGAGCACTATTGAAAAGTACCGTCTCAAGGAGAAGGAGCGTCGTCAAAGACGTATGGAGCGGTCCAAGCAGCGCAAAGCAGAGGAGGAAGCCGCATCTAATGGCAAAGACAAGGACGACTCCAAGAAAAAGGCAGAGCTCGACCTCATGCTCATGGACGACGACGCGATTGAGCAAGAGCCCAAAAAGGCGGAGGAGCCTGAAACCAAGCACAAAAAGAAATTCAAAAAGACAAAGTCGCGCGAGAAGCGAGATGCGATTGCCGACGCTGAGGAGGATTTCAACACCCAAGACCCTCGTTTCCAAGCCCTGTTTGAGGACCCCGACTATGCCATTGATTCCACCAACCCCCAATTCAAAAAGACCAAAGCCATGGACAAGGTTCTTGACGAGCGTCGCAAGCGTCACAAGGCTGATGATGAGCCCAAACCCAAGCGCCAGGTGCAGCCTAGAAAGGAGGAGAGTGCCAAGGACCTTGTTGCATCTCTCAAAAAGAAGCAAAAGACAAAGTAAAAGTAGGGTACATGCTGTTTATATAAATTAATCGCTTCTCTCGGTCATACTGGCACTGACATCCTGCTGGAAATCGGTCAGAGCGGACCAAGCAGGCGGAGCAGTCTCCTCCGTGCCTCCGGTCTCCTCTTCTATATAGTCTTGACCGTTCATTTCCTTGCACCAGTTGTATACTCGGCGCTTTTTGCGATTGGCGTGTAACAGCCCCATCCTGATCTGGGTCATGCATTGCACAAACTCCTCCATGCGTTGGTGGGCGATTTGCAGCAGCTGGCGGGCCTCCTCGGCGGATTCCTCGGTCACCCCAAAGCTGCGGTCCGAGCTCTGGACTGGCGGCGCGAAAAAGGACGCAGCGTCGGATGCCTCGGGCACGTCCAAATTCTCTAAAAGCAAGTTGCGAGGATCGTCGCCAAGGAATGCGCTGAGGAGATTAGAGATGCGAGTGGCATTCTTTTTCTCCACAACAATAATGTCTAACGTTTCCTTTGCCATATCAACCAGGTTTGAGCTCTCAAAGGTGCGCGAAATGCTGGGGTGCTGGGGGACCTGGGCAGGGTCGGTAATAGGCCTCAAAATCGCACCAAGGTCAATATCTTGAAGAGCTTCGCTGTCCTTGTCGAGGAGAACTTGTTGCTTGGTGCCATTGTAGTCGACAATTTTGACCCCCAGGTTCTCCGAGGGCATGGCGATGCTGCGGCTCGAGACGTGGCGAGCCGAGCGTTTGAGCTTGTTTCCGTGGTTTGTGGTGATGACGGCAAGGTCATCCTCGAGATCGTCGTCGCTAGGGTGGTCCAAAGCGTGCTTGAAAGCCTGTATTGTCTCCATGAGTAACGTGTGTGGAGGGTGGACAGAGAGAGATCACCGCACCCTGGACCCGTTATGTACATGCATCTAACCTCTATAAAAGACAGTGCTTTTCGCGCTCTTTTCTGTCATTGCTAAACTCAGTCGAAATGCGTCGCTCGTGTTTAAATAGTACCGATGCATTCGTCTTGACCTCACAAAGCCAAAAGTTTCATAGAGCCTAAGAGCAGCTTTGTTGTCGACCTCAGTTTCGAGTGTGACCTCGTCTGCTCCCTTGGAGCGCAGCTCGTCAAGCACCCTGGCGATGAGCTTTTTAGCAATACCTTGGCCTCTGTACGCAGGCTCAACAGCAAGCATGGCAATGTAGCCTCTTTTGCGGCCCTTGTGTTCCTTTACGCTGGCGATAATGGCCCCAATGATGGTGGACTCATCGCGCATCACAAAAGTGTAGTCTGGCCACTCTGTGAGAAAGTATTGGTAGACGTACTGTGAATAGGGCTCACTCAGATCGCGTGCTAAAATCCGGTCGATCTCGGCTATTTCATTCTGAGCGTTTTCGGGGTTGTACCGTTCAACCATCATTTTGACAAATAGAGTTTGATGAAGGCCTACCATGCGTTTCTGGGCGAGGTTGCGCAGGTCCAGGGATCCACAGTGGGGCAGTTGCACGATGAAATTGAGGCCAAGCTGGGCATTCGGCCGGAGCGCCAGTTGGTTTTGGTCGCGCCGAGGGGTAGCGTTTTAAAGCAGGAGCACTTGAGCCAGAATGCCGTCTTGCACGTCTATGACAGGCATTTTCTCAAGAGCGACGTGGAGGATGCGTTCCACAGTGCCGACTTGGCCGGTTATACGGGTGACCGATTTACGGCCATCGCCTCGCTCAAATCGCGCATTGCAATTATAGGAAGCTCAATTGATCTATTTTGTGCGCATATGAGTTTGCACAATGCGCATCTTCTCAAGGGCTGGGCTAAAAAGGCCACTGTTTTCAAGCAAATCAAGCAGGACCTTGACAGCTGTAAAGAGTGGGAGACGGTCTGGACCAAGTCTCAATTTATTGAGGTACAGCTTCTCGAGTACAATGAGATCAAGACATGCTGGGAAAAGGCCCAAACGCTCGAAGCCAGCTTGGATGTTCAGTTTGTGCCCCCTGTACTGGGCGAGATACCGCGGCATGAGAGTGTTGAGATTGACGATCAGGTACTTGGGCGTGATATGATGACCTTGAAGCAGCGCCTCAACTCTGTGGATGCCGAGACAAGATTGGAAATCGAGGAGGAGCTGCAAAAAATCAATGAAGAGGCCGGGGTCATGCACTCCAAAGCAGTGCAAGCGCTCGTTGCTGCCCAGCGAGCCATGCAAACAACAATACGTGCAGCCGCGCAGAGCCAAACCGAGCTGGCAGCTCACAAGACCCGACTTTCGCAACTCAGCACGAAGCTTGCCGAGCTGGACGCACTCAAAACCCAGGTGGCCAAGGTTCTGGACTACCCCTACGTCTACGGAATTGCATTAGCTGAAAAGGACCGCCGCGAAGCGTGGAAACTGGGGATGGAGCACGAGACCATTGCTGCTGAGGAGCAGCTTCATGCCCTGCGTGTCGAAGAGGACGCCCGCATCAGCGCATGGGAAACACACTACAGCAAGCTGGATCTGGTGAGTAGACTTGTTGCGCAGGATTGCAAAGAAACGTCAGATGTGTGGGCGTATATAGACTCGCTCCGACAAGCGGGGCTGGAGGATGTATGTGATGATCTCAAGAATGAGGTTCTTGCGAATCTGCATGAGCTTGAGCAGAGCTTTAGCACCAAAAGCCTAAGTTTTGGGCGCCAGAGAGGCGCGCGGCGACTGTCTCATGGTCTGGAGAGTCTACGCAGATGCAGCGAGGACCCTGAGCAGGAGCTCGCAGGGATGCAAAAGGAGCTAAGTGAGGCTCGGAGCGAGCTCGCCAAGCTCAGAGACGAAAAGCAGCGAGAGGACCCTGGGCTTCAAGAGCAGCTGGGTAGAGCTCAAGAGCAGCTGGGTAGAGCTCAAGAGGAGCTGGGTAGAGCTCAAGAGGAGCATGTTAAAGCTCAAGAGGAGCTGGGCCAAAAACGAGAGGAGCTATCCAAAGCCAATACTGAGCTCACAAAGACCAGAAAAGAACTTGATCAATCGAGGGTAGAGCTCACCAAGGCCAATAAAAGTCTGGCTCAAACTAGGAAAGAACTCACCAAGGCTAATGAGGGGCTGGTTCACACACGCAGCGAGCTAACTCAGAGACTCAAGGAGCAAGAATTGGCCAACGAGAAACTAGTAAAACAGCACGCTGAGGCTCAGTCGGTCCTCGAAAAAGCCCAAGCAGAGCTGAATACAAAAAGCGAGGAGCAGGAGGCCACTTTGGCCGCACAGGAGGTGGCTAAACAAACCAATTCTCACCAGCCCACACCTCTGGATGACCAGAGCCACTCGCTCATCGACAAGACCTCTGATCTGGCGCAGCGCTTGTTTGCAAACTCCCACAATCTCGAGCAGGTTCTCGAGAAGATGGGGCTGCAAACCTCGCGAAAAGTGATTGATGGCCACATCAATTATCAGGTAAACCGAGTGCGCGGCCTTCGCAGGTCCTCGCGGGACGCGGGCATGGAGGAGTCTAAACAAACAACAAGCGCGTTGCCTATGCTCAACTGGGTGCAGAGCGGCAACGACGAGGGGTTCGAGCAGTTTATGCACGAGGTGTATATCGATAATGACATCTTTCGCCAGGCGGTAACCGACAGGTTTGGCGAAGTCGAGCGGGTTGCTCGCAAGTACCACAGCCAGACAAAGAGCGATCGCGAGAGGCTGCGGCAGCTAGAGCGGCAGATGCGCAATCGGCTGGCGCTGGGCCAGTTCCAGGTGGGCGACCTGATTTTGTTTCTGCCCACGCGCGACTCTGACCGGACGCCCAAGCCGTGGGCGGCTTTCAACGTCAACTCGCCGCACTACTTTTTGGACCCGTCGGGCGCGCCCCAGCTGGGTAGCCGCGAGTTTGTGATTGGCCGCGCGACCAAGATTGAGCAGCACAATGTAGGCGAGGGGCCAAACCCGTTTGGGCTGCCCGAGGGCTTGCAGTGGTACCTGGTTAGCGCCAGCTGGAGGTGAATTATTTATAGATTTGCAGCAATTTTTTTTTTTCTATTTGTACATTTTCTATGTCGCACGGCGACATGTTGGCCCGCAGAGGGTAAACATTGACACCCCTCCCGCAGACCCCCGTCATCCTGTCATCATGAGTTTGGGCGCATGGAAGTCGCTCCTCAAGACCGTGTCGTCGTTCCGCGGCGATCTTAGCGCCATGACCGCGCCGCCGTTCATCCTGAGCCCCGTCTCGCAGCTCGAGTACACACATTACTGGTACACCAACGCGGCCACGTTCCTAGCGGCCCAGAACGCCAAAACCGAGCAGGAGCGCTTCCTCGCGGTGGTCTCGTGGGCTTTCCAGGTGATGAACATGCAGTACACCCAGCGCAACCAGACAGAGGGCTACGAGAAGAAGCCGCTCAACCCGTTCCTTGGAGAGCTGTTTGTCGCCAAGATGGACGAGGCGACTCTGGCAGCCGAGCAGGTTAGCCACCACCCGCCGGTGAGCGCGTTCAAGATCTGGACCGACAACGCTAGCGTCGAGGGCCACGTCGGCATCAAGGCCAAGTTCAACACCACCATCCAGGTTGAACAAAAGGGCAAGACCGTCTACAAGGTCGTGGTTGACGGCAAGGAGGAAGTCTACGAGCTCACGCTACCCTCTGCCCACATTGAGGGGTTTCTCCAGGCGGCGCCGTTCATGGAGCTCGACGGCAAGACCACAATCACCTCCAGCACCGGCTACACCGCCACCCTGAGCTTCAGCGGTGCCGGGTGGGTGTCTGGCAAAAAGCACACCGTCAAGGTCCTGGTCTCCAAGGGCGACGAGCTGCTCTACACAATCAAGGGAGCATGGCACAAACAGCTCACCATCAAGGACGAAAAGTCCGGTGAGGAGAAGCTGTTTTTGGACTGCACCACCGAGAAGAGCGTCGAGGCGAGCACTAAGCCCCTGGAGGAGCAGCACGAGCTCGAGAGCCGCCGTGCCTGGCACGACGTGGCCACCGCCATCCGCGCCGGCGACAACGACGGGGTCAACGCCGCCAAGTCGCGGCTCGAGAACTCGCAGCGCCAGCTGCGCATCCAGGAGAAGGAGGGCGGCGCGGCGTGGCAGCAGCGGTGGTTTGTGCCCGACGGCGACTCGTGGCTCTTTAGCAAGGAAAAGTTCGACGCCGATACCATCAAACCATGATAAGCTAGATAAGTTGAATAGTGAGAGCTATGCTGTTACTCCCCCCGCCCTCACCCACTCTCAGTCTCAACACATCCGCTAGAGACCAACCCTAACCCTGATACCCATTTGGCGTCGGTTGCCCTATAACTGCGCAAGTCCCATCGCGCGGCGGCGAGCGGCGTCTGGGCGCCAGCCCGCGGGGGTCAGCGGGGCACGGCCACCTACGCAGTCATCAAACCCACCGCCGGCTCGACATTTATCCCCCCGCGTGCCAGCATTCGCGCAGACGCTGCCTCCTGCATTCCGCTTATGCACTGCTATGCACGATCTCTCTAAGCAGCGCTCTAAGCACCAGGGCCCTTCCTCCTAACAATGGCCAAGGTCGAATCGAAAAAGGCAAAGTCCACAGTCAACGACGCAAACAAGGTCAAAAAGACCAAGAAGAAGGCCGCAAAAGACCCCAATGCCCCCAAGCGCGGTATGACCGCGTACCTGTTCTTTGCCAACGCCAAACGCGAGGAGGTCGCCGAAGCAAACAAGGAATTGTCCTTTGGCGAGCGCAACAAGCTGATGGGCAAAATGTGGCGCGAGATGTCCGCCGAGGATAAGGCCCCCTACGAGGACAAGGCCAAGGCCGACAAGGAGCGCTACGAGAATGAAAAGAAAGAGTACACTGCCAATGGCGGCGCCAAGGCCAAGAAGGAGGAGCCCAAGGAGGAAGACGAGGACGACGAGGACAGTGGCAGCGAGTGATTATTATGTATTTGTATTAAAATGTGTTGGTCGGGCAGCCTCGGAAATTGGCTGCTTTGCGCTGCGCTGCTTTGCTCTGCGCTTGTGTCTAGGTCAGGACAACCGCTCCGGCGCCTGCAAAAAAGGCCTGCAGCATTGTGGGTCCCCCGTCACCCCCGTCTCTCACAATGGTGCTTGTAAACTCGTCAATCAAGGAAATCCCCATACTCGGATCTCTTTTGCGCGACCAGCTCGGCTGCCCGCGCGCTGCACTCGCGATACCTTGGACATGGGGCGCCGTCACCTCGAGCATGGTGCTGCCTTGGCACGAATCCACAACCAGCAGGATTTCCTTGTAGCGTCGTGTTGTCCACATGGAATTGAGGATCTCGTCCAAGTATTGCACATGTAACGGCTCATCCTGAAAGGACACTACGCCGTCGCCGCCATGACCGGTAATGTACAACAGTATTCTCGAGTCCTGATCGGTAGCGAGGGACTTTCCGGAACCCCGACCCATGAGAACGTCCCGTAGAGCCTGCGTAGTGACGTGCCGGCTCACATAGTCTGCCTTGACTGATGGGACCTCGTGTGAGGCAGAAATCATCTGACTGCCTGTGTGGAGATTGCGGGGATTGCACTGGTGCTGCCCGGCATTTAGAAGCACGGTGTTTGACTCGGGCACGCCGAGCAGGCGCACTTGTTCGTGCATCGCCAGCACGTTTGAGCTGTGCCGATAATCGTACCATGAGTTGCTAGTGGAGACGAGAACGGCCCAATCGGAAGCTAGAGCACCGGCAAACAATACACTCCAAAGCATGCATTGATTCACAGCTCAAATCAGTTTTCTCAGGCACAGTTGCCTATTTGGGTGGCCGCGCACAGTGATCTAGTTAGATTGCAATTCAAATCAAGAGACAGAGGTAACGGGTTTTTTTTGATTGCACGGGCTTGATGGCGACTCTAGAGTCTTGAGCCACTTCACATCCCTCGCGACTTGATTAATTATTCAGGCGCTCGCAGCCATGAACATATTCCCCAGCTTTTTTATCTTTGGCCTAGTCAACAATGTCCTTTACGTGTTGATTCTATCAGCCGCAGTGGATCTAGTAGGATCTTTGCCCAAAGGTATCGTGTTGCTGGCCGACGTGGTGCCAGGGTTTTTGATCAAACTCACTGCTCCGTTCTGGATCCACAAGATCCCCTACCAGCACCGAATTCTCGCCCTTGTCGCGCTGAGCTCGGCGGGAATGCTGCTAATCGCGATAGCCGAGCAGCTCGAGGTTCGCTTGCTTGGTGTCATTTGCGCGTCGGCGTCCTCTGGTCTAGGCGAGATAAGCTTCTTGCAGCTGACCCACTACTATGAAAAGGCCTCAATTAATGGGTTTAGCAGCGGAACAGGCGCCGCAGGACTTGTGGGAGCCATGGTCTACTTGGTGTTCACCACTTGGCTGAGGTTCAACCCAAGAACTGTGATGCTGCTCTTTGCACTTGCACCTGCTCTTTTCCCAATTGTGTTCAATAAGCTTCCGGGAAGCCTCCCTAGAGAGGCACCAAGAGTGGCCGCCAGTACCTCGTCCACGATGGCCAAGATCAGGCCTCTCATTCTGCGCTTCATTGTACCTCTGACTTCGGTGTACATTTCAGAATACATTATTAACCAAGGCGTAGCCCCTACGCTTTTGTTTGACAGGAGTGATATGCCGTTTAGGGAGTATCGCGACGCCTATGTTGCATATGGCACTCTTTACCAGATTGGTGTGTTTATCTCGCGATCTTCGGCGCCCTTTTATCGCATTCGCCAGCTATACATTCCTGCAGTACTGCAATTGCTCAACCTGGCACTTTGCATTCTCCAAAGTGTATATTTTGTCGTCCCCATTTGGTGGCTATTTGTGCTGATGATTTACGAGGGACTCTTGGGTGGCGCGGCATATGTCAACACCTACATGCTCGTCTCAGAGACCGTTGTGCACACTGACCGCGAGTTTAGCATGGGCGCCGTGGGGGTGAGCGACTCTGCCGGTGTGGTGATGGCAGGCCTCATTAGCCTGTGGCTTGAGCCCAAGCTATGCGGCTACCAGGTTGCCCAAGGCAGAGATTGGTGCAGATTATAGTTAACTTATTTATGCAAAGATTAGGCCTCCTCGGGGGCAATGTATTTCTTGCTGCGCTCAGCGTCCTTGGCTTGCTTTTTCTTTTTGCGTTCCTCGCTCTGATGCTCCTTTCTCTTTGCATCCTTTTGCTGCTTGGACAAAAAGTACTCACCGCTCTCAATCTCGAGATCAACCTTGGACTTGGCAGGGGCAGGGGGGAAAGGTGTGTATGGCTTCTTCTCGCGCACAACGTGAGGAGCCTTGCGGGCGACATTGCGCTTTTTGAACTGCGGCAAGAATCGACTCCAGTCCTCGTTTTTCAGATCCGGGTTCTTGGCAAGCTCCTGCTTGATCATGAGCTCCTTGATGTGATAAATAGGATGCACATTTTGCATACAGTCCTCGACAATGCGCCTCACTTCTTTGAGGCCGGTGTACCAGCCCATGGCGGCAACGGTGGAACCCTGCACGAGGATGTAGCACTTGGTCAAGAGCTCAAGGGCCTTGAGAGTATTGCCATTGGGCCCGATGAGACGCTGGCGACGTTTGGCAAAGCGGTCCTTGTTGTTGGTGAAGCCAGAAATCTTGATAACGTCGCAAACAACGTCGTCCTGCAAGATTTTGACCGCTTGGGGGAATGGCACTGAGCGAGCCAAAAGTTTAATCAGGTCGCGGCTTTTGAGAATCATTGCAGGGTCAAATGTTTTGCGAGTGGTTTTAACGGTCATGGAACCCTCGACAAGGTCCAGGGCGCACGAGATTCCCTTGGGTTCCAGGGCTCGGGTGAGGTCTCCCCAGATTTGCCTTAGATAGGCCTCTCTGTACTTTGGGAAAAGGGTCACAAACGAACTCTCCTCTAGGAATGGGGTTTTGCTTGCAAGATCAGCCTCTGTGAACGGCTCTTCCTTCCATCTGTTTTCCTCAGACATTGCAATTTGTTGATGTAATTTTTTCAGACTGGAAAAATTTAGATGCGTGCAAGAACACGGCTCTAGTGCGAAGTAAATGGTGGGATTCGAGTGAATAAAGCAAAAAAATTTGTGGTGTAGGCGTGGCAAGCTCAGGAGGTTGGCCATGGCCTCATAAAGTAGGCTGCACCGAGGAGACACGAATTGAGCGCTATATTGGCATGTTGTTTGTATATTTTTGTCATAGTCCAAACAAGGGTGCGGCTCAAGGGCGCACATTTGGCGAGTCTTGGCGAGCTTTGGCAAGCGTTACCTCGCATGTGATTGTTTGCTTCGGCATTAGCGAGCTGGTGCTACTCGCTACCGGACTATGCATACGACGCAGCCTAGTCTATTATCCGTTGTAGCTAAAGCGAAACATGCGTCGGCCTAGGCGGGAAATGCACCAGTGCCGCACGACGCAACAGGGCCTGCATACCAGGGCCTTTGCGAGGATTGGTCGGCGATTTCCTCGGTATTCAAACGTCTAGTACGCGAATGCTCTTGCGCCCACCGGCCTCTAGGCCACGACCGACCTCGCTATGGCCCACACAGGTGAGCCTCGCCGGCATGCAGGAATTCAGGGGCTGGTGCATAGAGGGCCGGTAAAGATGCATGTGGACCGGGAAATTGGCGATTCAACAAGGCCTAGCTATATTTTATCGATAAAACTGCATAGATCGCTGATTATACTCCGCGAGACTGCACGCAAAGCTGCCAAAAGCAATCGCGCGCGCGCGCGCGCAAAATCCAAAAACAACCAATAGGTCACACTCAACCCGCCGATTCTTGTACTAGTCTGTATCTGCATTCCTCGTTGCGCCCGCACGCGCGCCTCCTGCACGCCTGCTGACAACCCACATGCATATTCCTTAAAAGGCCTCTGGCCGCTCTTTCGGGCACCTGACGGTTGAGGATGCAGAGCGAGGCGCACCTCAACTTTGAGGACATATCGCTTCGGGGCAACGACGATGACGAGTTTCGTTATTCAAACATGTCCACTCCGACGCTCACGAGCGACGCATCGAGCCTGCGCAGCAGCCTCTCGAGCTTCTCGTCGCCGATCCTTGCTCAGGGCCCGTTCAGCGCGCGCCCTGTGGATGCGCCGCTTGTTCGCAAGCTGAGTCTGCCAGACAACACCAGTATGGCCTCGTTGTCGCGGATTCCGGTGCAGCGCCGCAACCACAAGCAGCGCGAGTCCGACTTTAACGGTGATACCGACGACTTTTGGCCGACCGACGCTGTGATGTTCAATGTGCCCATGACCCCTGCGCTGTGCGCGCAAAGCAAACGCCATCTTCCCGCGATCAGGGAGGCCAAGGAGCGCGAAAAGGACCTCGACTCTGAGACGCTCAATATACAGCTCAAGTACGCGAGCGCGTCGACGCCCAACCTTGCGGGCCCGCGCAAATCCAAAAAGACTCCCGAGAAGACGCCCGAGAAGAGCAAAACCAGGCCAGACCACCTGCCGCCCAAGCCCGCCGCCGAGGAGCGGCGCCACATGCATCAGTTCAACCAATTAATCGCTCACGCCAAGGCCCAGGAGCGGGCTGCGTCCGCCAAGGCCGAGGAGCGCGCGCTCAAGCGGCAGCAGCAGCGCCAGGCCGACGCGCGCGTTTGGGAAAAGTGCCTGCGCAAAAACACAAAGGTGCAACGATCTCTATGGTGGCGCGGGGTTCCCGAGTCGTTCAGAGAGCGTGCCTGGGTCGATGCCATTGGAGTTCCGGCTGGCGAGTGCCCCTCGCTCGAGCCCTGCACATCGGCGGCGGTGCTAACCGCCTCTGGGCACGTCTTTTCGTCCTGTGGGCTGTTTGGTCCAGGCCGCCCGCTCAATGGGAGCATCACATCCATCGTGGCTACTGTCGCGCGCCACCGGAACATCCCCGTGGAGCAGGCCGCCCCGCTACTATACCCTGCGGCGATCCTGTGCCTCGCGATGGACGAAAAGCCCGCGCTACGGTGCCTGCTCGGGCTCGTTGCCGAGAACGGGCTCGTACACGCTGTGCTGAGCCGCAACGAGGCCGTGTCCCAGGCGCACTACGCGTCCTACTACAAGGTGTTTAGGGCCAAGTTCCCGCATCTCTATTCACACTTTGGCTCGGTGTCGCTTGCGCCGCAGCACTACCTCGACTCGCTGGTGTCGTCGCTGATGCTGGCTCCGCTGGACGTCGAGTCGGCGTCGCGGGTCATGGACCTGATTGTATCGGAGGGCGAGTCCTTTTTGCTGCGCACCGCGCTGGGCTATGTGTCTCTAAACGAGCTCAAGTTGTATGAGCCGCGCGAGGAGGCGATAGAGCAGCTGCTTGCGCCCATATGTGTCCCTGAGGACGACCTAATTGATGCGATAAAGGCCATATCGCGATAAACTGCATGATACCGTATAGAATATTTAAGGCTGAATCCAGACCAAAGCACAGAGCACAGAGCACAGAGCACATCACACAGCACGCTCACCCAAAAGCACCCAGAAGCACCCAAAAGCACCCAAAAGCTCATACATACCCAACCTTGGCTCTTCCCCCCACCTTTCTCCCCCTCCCAGCCTTGCCTCAGCCAAACACAAACGCTCACTAATGGACAAGTACCAGACGCAGGAGCACGCGCTGGACAGCATCCGCAAGTTCCTCCTGGGGAAAACAAGCTACGAGGTGATGCCAGTATCGTCCAAACTGGTCGTCCTCGATACAACCCTCACCATCAGAGCGTCGCTGCTCACAATGCTCCAAAACGGCATCATCTCGTGCCCCCTGTGGGACAGCGAGCACAAACGCTACGCGGGGCTGCTCACCGCCTCGGACTACATTGACGTTATCCACTACTACCTCGACGGCGACCAGAGCGGCAACCTGAGCCAGGTCAGCCTGGCCGCGCTCGACGACACAAAGGTCGCCCTCCACGCGCCGCACGTGAGCCGCGAGACCATCGACCCATTCAAATCGCTCAAGGACGCCTGCGAGCTCATGTGCCGGACGCGCGCCCACCGCGTCCCGCTGCTCTCCAAGGAGGAGGGCTCTGACATCGACGTGGTGGTCTCTGTGCTCACCCAGTACCGCGTGCTGCGGTTCGTCACCCTCAACTGCCGCGAGACCCGCGACCTCAACGTGCCCATCCACGAGATTGGGCTCATAACCAGGCAGGTCACCACCACCACGATGGACGCGACCGTCAAGGAAGCGGTGGCGCTGTTTCAAAAGCTTGGCGTGAGCGCCCTGCCCATCGTCGACGACCAGCAGCGCGTTCTCAATCTCTACGAGACGTACGACGTGCTCACCCTCACCAAGGGCGGCTCCATCGCCCAGGACGCCCACCTCAGCATCGGCGAGGCCCTCATGAGGCGCCCGCAGGACTTTGAAGGGTTCCTGACATGTAGCGAGAACGACACCCTCAGCGACCTCTGCGAGATCATCAGAAGAACCAGGGTTTTGCGGCTGTGCGTCGTCGACGAGCAGTCCACCCTCAAAGGCATCGTCACGCTCAGCGATATTGTTAAATATTTGTGCGGATATAAATAAAGTCTTTGTTTTAGTGCGCGTGCGAGCAGTTGCCTCGTCTCTTTGGCTGGCGCTCGTAGGCGTTGGGCCGTGACGGTCTCCGGAGCTCCTCCTCGGCCTCCGAGTCGGTCTCCTCGTCGTCCTCCTCCTCGGAGCTCTCGCCAAACTCGGTCGGCGGGTGGTAGATGCAGCAAATCTTGCTCGACTTGCGGTTGAGGTCCTCATTGTCGCATGTGTCGCTGGTCCAGCGCACGCGCCGCGAGCTGGGCGGCGGCCGCAGCGTCAGCCTCGGGTGGCTGATTGCGGCCGGCGCAGGCTGCGTTTGTGTTTGTGTCTGTGTTTGTGTTTGTGACTGTGTCTGTGTCTGTGGTGCACCACTCTGAGTCATGAGCAAATGAGCGGGAGGGCTGCGTAGCTAAAGTAGAAATAAAATAAAAATGCGGCCAAGCTTTTGAGAATGAGCAATGTGGGTCCAACATCAAATTTGGCGCTTATGTGTGCCAAGATTGTGGGTCGACCCGGGTAGGGTATAGGCACAACTTGGGCACACCTTGGCACGCCTTGGTACACCTTGGCACTAAATCAACTCCCCACTACGAGTCTTTGCAACTAAAAACTCTGGGCCAATCGGGCCAGGACTCAATATCACACCATTGGTCGACAACAGAAACTCGACCCCAGACGCCAGCGCCGCAGGACCATCAACATACACCAAAACACTACAGCTCTTGCGCATCCCCGACTTTGCATCGAGGCTCGACGCCATGTGCACGTGCTGGCGGCCCATCCTGTGCAGCCCCGACTCTTTGATCTTTTCCCACGATGCGCGGTCCGTGCCGTGAATTATCTCCGTAGGCAGCGTCTCAAGCGTCAATTGAGTGTGCGTCTCGAGCCGTACCGCCACAGAGTGGCCCTGGGTGGCGCGGATGTGCGTGCGGTCGGGCGAAAACTCAAACCGCTGCTTGGCGCATGCCGCGACAAGCTCGTCCAGTTTGGCCGCCGTCAGGCCCTTGAATATGCTCGAGGCCAAGATCTCCGTCGTGGGCACCCAGCCCTCGGCACTGATGGAAAACCCCTGCGCCTTGGCCTTGTGCCGCAGCGTCCTGCTCAGAGCCCGGGAATAGATTTCATCCTCGCTCATTTTCGAGCGAGGTTTGCCGGGGCGGCCATGCCCCTTAGGCCTCTGCTCCTCCTCTGTATTTGTCATGGAGGAAGTCCACTCGATCGAGTACCCTCAGTCGCGCGAGCAGCTGGCGCTGCTGCTGATGCGGTATAACGCGTTGGTGAAGCAAGGAGTCGACGCGAGGTTCAACGCGGAGATGTTCCACTTGACTCACGTGCTCTCGACGCTGAGCCACCAGCAGCTCAGGTACGAGGAGAGAATCCAACAGTTGCAGGCGAAGCGCAAGCCCAACAAGCAAAACATTGATCCGCAAATGGTCGCATTCAAGCTCCTTAGCCGCAAAGTCGACCTCGACGACGCCCTGCAGCGGCAACTGCTCGACATTGCCCACGTGCCTCTTCGCGCCGATACGACGCGCCACGCCGGCTGGAAGGGCCGTCAGGCCCAGGCAGGCCTGCCGGTGGGCAAACGGCCGCTGGCAGAGCTCGTGGTGCGCAACCGTTTGACCCACAGACTCGGGGAACTCGAGCGCCTGCCCTCGCACATTGGCACGCTCACGGTGGATGAGCCCAGCTACCAGGCGCCGAGCGAACTTTTGGAAAACAACGATGAGCTCAAAATCCGCGCCCTGCTCGAGCTCAAGAGCCTCAGGGTGCTCGCAAAGCAGCGCTCTATGAGGCAGCACCTCTTGTTTCACATCAGCGTCCCCTCCAACCCCAACGAGGCCAGTGCCCTGACGCGCATGTTTCACCGCCGCGTCAAGCCGAGCTCGGTCCAGGACATGCAGCTCACCGAGCAGATCGAGAGGCAGCGCCGGTACGAGCGTGAGCAGCGCGAGCGTAGCAGCCGCCTCAAGCTTTTGGAGAGCACGCTCGGCCACGCTCAGCGCGCCATTGAGGCCCACGAGAGCCAGCGCGCCAAAAAGCTCGGTCTCATCAAGGGCGTTGGCGCCACGCACGCCCACTTTGAAAAGGAGCACGCCAAGATCGCAGAGCGCACATCCAAGCAGCGCCTGGCCGCCCTGCGGTCCAACGACGAGGAGGCCTACCTCAAGCTGCTCGATCAAACAAAGGATACGCGCATCACACACCTGCTCAAGCAGACCAACAGCTTCTTGCGCAACCTGAGCCAGGCGGTGCGCACACAGCAACGCGAGGCCGGCGAGGTCAACGACTACCCCGAGGAGGAGGACATTGAAAAGATTGACTACTATGAGGTCGCCCACAGAGTCAAGGAGACGGTGCACCAGCCAAAGCTGCTCGAGGGCGGCACTCTGAAGGAGTATCAAATCAAGGGCCTGCAATGGATGGTCTCGCTCGTCAACAACAACCTGAATGGCATTCTCGCCGACGAGATGGGTCTCGGCAAAACTATCCAAACCATCTCGCTGGTCACCTTTTTGATCGAGGCCAAGAAATGGGCGGGCCCGTTCTTGATCATTGTGCCGCTCTCGACCATCACCAACTGGACCCTTGAGTTTGAAAAGTGGGCGCCCAAGGTCAAGACCGTGGTGTACAAGGGCAGCCCCAACCAGCGCAAAACCCTCCAGGGCGTGATCCGCTCGGGCGACTTTCAGGTTTGCTTGACCACCTATGAATACATCATCAAGGACCGGCTGCTGCTGGCCAAGATTAGATGGGAGCACATGATTATCGACGAGGGCCACCGCATGAAAAACACCCAGAGCAAGCTGAGCGTCACCATCGCCAGCTTTTACTACTCGCGCTTCCGCCTTATTCTGACCGGTACCCCGCTTCAAAACAACCTGCCCGAGCTGTGGGCTCTGCTCAACTTTGTGCTGCCCAAGATTTTCAACTCGGTCAAGACGTTTGACGACTGGTTCAACACGCCGTTTGCCAATAGCAGCGAAAAGATGGAGCTCACCGAGGAGGAGACCCTGCTGATCATCCGGCGTCTCCACAAGGTGCTGCGCCCGTTCCTGCTGCGCCGTCTCAAGAAGGATGTCGAAAAGGACCTCCCAGACAAGGTCGAAAAGGTCATCAAGTGCAAGATGAGCGCGCTCCAGGCAAAGCTGTACGATCACATGCTCAAGCACAACCTGCTCTACGTTGGTGCCTCCAAGGAGACGGGCGTTGCCGGTGTCAAGGGCCTCAACAACAAAATCATGCAGCTGCGCAAGATCTGCAACCACCCATTTGTGTTTGAGGAGGTCGAGTCGATCATCAACCCCACCCGCATCACCGACCGCGAGATCTGGCGCACTTCGGGCAAGTTTGAGCTGCTCGACCGTATTCTGCCCAAATTCAGGGCTACCGGGCACCGCACGCTCATGTTTTTCCAAATGACGCAGGTTATGACGATTATGGAGGACTATCTCATTTACCGCGACATTCCGTACCTGCGTCTCGACGGTGGCACCAAGGCGGACGAGCGTAGCGAGATGCTCAAAAAGTTTAATGCGCCCGACTCGCCCTACTTTTGCTTCCTGTTGAGTACGCGTGCCGGTGGTCTTGGTCTCAACCTCCAGAGCGCCGACACGGTCATCATCTACGACACCGACTGGAACCCGTTCCAGGATCTGCAGGCGCAGGACCGCGCGCACCGTATTGGCCAGACCAAGGAGGTGCGCATCCTCCGTCTCATCACCGAGGACAGCGTCGAGGAGGCGATCCTCAGCAGGGCGCACATGAAGCTCGAGATTGACGGCAAGGTTATCCAGGCGGGTAAATTCGACAACAAGTCGACCAGCGAGGAGCAGGAGGCGTTTTTGCGCAGCCTGCTCGAGCAGGAAGAGTCTAAGCGCGAGGGCAACGAGGAGGACATTGACGACGACGAGCTCAACGAGGTGCTTGCTCGCAACGAGGAGGAAACCGAGATCTTCACCAGGATGGATGCCGAGCGCAAGGAGAAGGACGACCGCCTCTACACGGCGAACGAGCTGCCCGAGCTGTACAAGCGCGAGATCACGCCCGCCGCGGCGCGCCCCGAGCTGCTGGGCCGCCGCGAGCGCCGCTCGGTGCGCTACTCAGAGTACCTCGAGGACGAGCCGGTCAAGAAGCCCAAGACCGACACCCTCAGCAAAAAGGCGCGGGCCAAGATGCAGACGCAGCTGCACAAGACGATGCAGTCCATTCTCGAGCTCAAGGCGCCCGACGGGCACGCCTACAGCGAGATCTTCCTCCAGCTGCCGCCCAAGTCGACGCCCAACTATTACAAGACCATCAAGACACCCATCTCGATCAACGAGATCAACGAGCGCATCGAGGCCAACGAGTACAACTCGGTCGACGACCTCAAGGGCGACTTTGAGCTCATGTTTGGCAACGCGCGCAAGTACAACAAAAACGACAGCTTTGTGGTCAAAGACGCCGAGGCGATCGAGGAGTTTTTATTAGAGCTGTAGCAATAGCAAATGTACATTAATTTTTTTCTATCTTTTGGGCAGGTGCAGTGCTGGCGCCAGCGCCGTTGCCTGTTCCCGCCGACGCGGCGCCCGACGCGGTCTTTTTGGCCGCCTGCTTTGCGTCAAAGTCGTGCCACTCGCCCTCCAGCTTGAGCGGCTTGGCGGGCGGGTCCTCCACAAAGTACCGGTGCCTGAGCACCTGCGACGCAGAGAACCGCTTGCGCGGGTTCATCTGGAGCATTTGCGACGCCAGGTCATAGCACTCTTTTGTCACGCCCGTAAACAGCTTGCTAAAGTGACCCGGGTACTGAGGCGGCTGCACCAGATGGTACCAGGGAAGGCTCTTGAGTTGGGGCCAGTCCTTGGCGTTAGGCGTGCCCAGCACCTTGTAGATCTCTTCGAGCTCGCTCACCTCGTCCTTACCGGGAAACAGCGCCTTGCGCACAAACAATTCGGCAAACAAACACCCCATGGACCAGATATCCACCTCGGTCGAGTACTGAGTCTCGCCAAGCAGCAGCTCGGGCGGCCGGTACCATAGCGTGATGACCCTGTTTGTGTAGTGCGCTTCGAGGTCGTGCAAATCAACCACGCGAGCCAGGCCAAAGTCGGCCAGCTTGATATTTCCCTTGTTGTCTAGCAGAATGTTGCTGCCCTTGATATCGCGGTGCACGACGGCGTTTTTGTGAAGATACGCCAGCCCCTCCATCATCTGCCTAAACAGTGACTTTATGTGCGATGGGGTGATGATCAGGGCAGGGTTCAGCAACAGCCCGGCCAGGTCGTTCTCGACGTACTCAAAGGCCATAAAGGTGTCCTTGCCCGAGATGACCATTTCGGCAAGGTTCACTATGGTAACATGCCTGAGGCTTTCCAGCAACTTGATCTCGCGCACGGCTGTGATGGGCAGGCCCTCGCGCTCGGCCTCGAGCTTGAGCCGTTTGAGTGCAACAATCTCGCCGGTTCGTTGGTTGCGCGCTTTAAACACCTTGCCATATGTGCCGTCGCCAACCTGCTGTATCATCTCAAAAGTTGGCGAATTCGCTCGCAAAATGGCCGAGATCAGGGTCGCCGGACGCCTTGACTGGTTCGACTGGCTCGGCTGGCTCGGCGGCCGATCGTGCTCGCGCCGCGGTGGATGGTCCCTACGGTCGTGGCGCGGCCTCGTATTGGGTCGAGCAGGAAGACCGTGCGCCGGCCGTTTGTACGACTTTTCCATTGTGGTCAAAGTGGATGGTCCTATAAGCTCCTTTGTAATGTTTCGTTTTGCTGCCAAGGCTGCCGTCAAGGCCCCCTCTCGCCTGCCTGTGCGCTGGTTGAGCACAGATATCAAGGCTGCCATCGACAGTGCCGTGTCCAGCGCCCCCGTGGTGCTTTTCATGAAGGGCACTCCCGAGGCGCCGGCGTGCGGCTTTTCGCGCAACACCATCCAGATCCTCGGCTACCAGGGCGTCGATCCCAACAAATTCGCTGCCTTTAATGTCCTCGAGGACCCGGAGCTCCGCGCCGGCATCAAGGAGTACTCGCAGTGGCCAACCATCCCTCAGCTGTACATCAACAAGGAATTCGTCGGGGGGCACGATATTATTGTTAATATGAGCGAGACCGGCGAATTGGCCGACTTTTTGGAGAGCGAGAAGGTTTTGGTCGAGTGAAATTTTCCGCGGCTATACTGCTGCAGCTGCAGCTGTGCCTGCACTGTGGGCCGGTGTGTGTGTGTGTGTGTGTTTGTAAATGAAATTTAAAATTACATAAGCGCCAACCCGGAGCGGCCCAAACAAACACAGCAACCATTGCTGTGGGCGGTCAGGGAGCGTCCAGGAGATGCCTTTTGCTGGCAAGTACCGGCAGCAGCCCGGTTCTGCCCTGTTGCTGCCCTCCAAAACCCCTCGTTTGCTTCAGGCACCTCATTCCCCTTTCGATCGCGCCCTAGCCCTATTTGTAAAACACTGCATATTCGCCCTCAAACGCATAGTCCTCGGGCGAATTGGGCCCTTAAACGCTTGCATGCTTGGTGCCGCGGCCAAGTAGCAGCAAACTGCCCTCAGCGCCCCTGGCGTCCCCTGAGTGCCGACCCGACGCGTCGTTAATAATAGCCAATATACGTTGTCCGGGCAACCTTGACAGCTGCACATTTTCTCCGGCACAAAACTAGCGGGTTAATGATGGTTCAAGCACCCATCCGTGCGTGTCTGGGCCCAAAAATACTAGAACTAATTTTTCCCTCGCGTATGCACGCCACGCCCGCCACATCTTCATAAAACCCCGTCAGCCCCTATTTGCCTTCATGTCGCGTCAGCCATACGATGAGTATGGTCGTGCCGAGGACCCCAATCAAGGCTATGGCTACGACTATGGCCAGGATCAGGGTCATCAACAGGCGTACGACCAGCAGTACGACTACGACTCGCAGTACGGCGAACAGTACGACGCCCACGCGCAGCAGCCGTACTATGACCAGTACAACTACTCCGAGAGCGGCTACAGCGTCGATCCCTACCAGAGCTCGATGCATCCGCCCGAGATCCCCGGCCACGACGCTCAGAGCGAGTACTCCGACCTCACCGCCGAGCAGGGCTACCTGCCGCGCGGCGACTATGGCGGCAGCGGGATGAGCACCCCTGTCTATGGCGAGCCGCGCACCTCGAGCCGCGAGCCCTACCCCGCGTGGGTTGAGGAGAACGAGGTCCCCGTCACCAAGGAGCAGATTGAGGACATTTTTATCGACTTGACAAACAAGTTTGGTTTCCAGCGCGATTCTATGCGCAACATGTTTGACCATTTCATGGTTCTGCTCGACTCGCGCGCCTCGCGCATGACCCCCAACCAGGCCCTGCTGTCGCTGCACGCCGACTACATTGGCGGTGAGCACGCCAACTACCGCAAGTGGTTCTTCGCCGCGCAGATCGATCTCGACAATGAAATCGGTTTCCGCAACATGAAGCTCGGCAAGACCTCGAAACGTGCCATGAAGGCTCGCAAAAAGTCCAAGAAGCTCAGAGCCGAGGGCGGCGAGGACGTGCCCCGTACGCTCGAGGAGCTCGAGGGCGACTACAGTCTCGAGGCCGGCGAGTACCGCTGGAAGTCACAGATGAACTCCATCAGCCAGCAGGAGCGCGCCCGCCAGGTCGCTCTGTACCTTTTGCTGTGGGGCGAGGCCAACCAGGTCCGCTTCGTTCCCGAGTGCTTGTGCTTCATCTACAAGTGTGCCAACGACTACTACCTCAGCCCGCAGTGCCAGAACAGGGTCGAGCCCGTTCCCGAGGGCGACTTCCTCAACCGCGTCATCACTCCTCTCTACCGCTACATTCGCGCCCAGGTCTATGAGATTGTCCAGGGCCGCTTCGTCAAGCGCGAGAAGGATCACAACAAGGTCATTGGCTACGACGATATCAACCAGCTGTTTTGGTACCCCGAGGGTATTGAGCGCATCATCCTCGAGGACGGCACGCGCCTCGTTGATTTCCACCCTAATGAGCGCTACCTCAAGCTAGGCGAGGTTGTGTGGAAGCAGGCTTTCTTCAAAACCTACAAGGAGACCCGCTCGTGGTTCCACATGGCCACCAACTTTAACCGTATTTGGATCTTCCACATCACCTCTTATTGGTTCTACACCGCTGCAAACTCCCCCAGCATCTACACCAAGGACTTTTCGTACCTGCTCGGCAACGAGCCGCTTCCTCAAGCTCGCTACGCCGCGGTCGCCATTGGTGGCGCCATTGCCAGCGGTATTCAGATCATTGCAACTATCTCCGAGTGGTGCTTTGTGCCCCGCAAGTGGGCCGGCGCGCAGCATTTGACCCGCCGCCTCATGTTTTTGCTCCTGATCTTTATCGTTAACCTGGTTACTCCTGTCTATGTGTTTGGCATTGTTGGCTACCGCGAGTCCAAGAGCGGTCTGGCCGTCGGCGTCGTCGGCATGATCATCGCTATCATTACCTTTATCTTCTTTGTGATTATGCCCCTCGGTGGCTTGTTTGGCTCATACCTCAACAAGCGCACCAGACGCTACGTTGCCTCGCAGACGTTTACCGCCTCGTTCCCCCAGTTGCACGGCGTTGACATGTGGCTCAGCTACCTGTTGTGGGTCGCTGTGTTTGGCGCAAAGCTCGCCGAGTCGTACTTCTTTTTGGCCCTCAGTATCCGCGACCCCATCCGCGATTTGGCTACAACCGACATGCGCTGCATCGGTGAGGTTTGGTTCCAAGATAAACTGTGCAAGCAGCAGGCCAGGTTTACGTTGGGCGTCATCTACGCCACCGACCTGGTCTTGTTCTTCTTGGATACCTATCTCTGGTACATTATCTGCAACACCATCTTTAGCGTCGGCCGCTCGTTCTACATGGGTATTTCTATTTGGACCCCCTGGCGTAACATCTTCTCCAGGCTGCCCAAGCGTATCTACTCCAAGGTGCTGGCCACAAACGATATGGAGACCAAGTACAAGCCCAAGGTTCTCATCTCGCAGATCTGGAACGCCATCGTTATCTCCATGTACCGCGAGCACTTGCTTGCCATTGACCACGTCCAGATGCTGCTCTACCACCAGGTTCCCTCGGAGGTTGAGGGCAAGCGCACCCTGAGGGCACCCACCTTCTTTGTTGCCCAGGACGACAACCAGGTCACCAGCGAGTTCTTCCCCCCTAGCTCCGAGGCTGAGCGCCGTATCTCGTTCTTTGCTCAGTCCTTGTCTACCCCGATGCCCGAGCCCGTGCCCGTGGACAACATGCCCACCTTCACTGTGATGGTCCCTCACTACTCTGAAAAGATCCTGTTGTCACTGCGTGAGATTATCCGCGAGGAGGACCAGTACACCCGCCTCACCCTTCTCGAGTACCTCAAGCAGCTGCACCCCGTCGAGTGGGACTGTTTTGTCAAGGACACCAAGATCCTGGCAGAGGAGAGCAATGCCTTTGAGGACAAGGACGAGGACGACCGTGCTGTCAAGAGCAAGATCGACGATCTGCCCTTTTACGCCATTGGTTTCAAGAGCAACGCGCCCGAGTACACTCTGCGTACCCGTATCTGGGCCTCGCTGCGCTCGCAGACCCTTTATCGCACTGTCTCTGGTTTCATGAACTACTCGCGTGCCATCAAGCTCCTGTACCGTGTCGAGAACCCCGAGGTTGTGCAGATGTTTGGCGGCAACACCGACTCGCTTGAGCTCGAGCTCGAGCGCATGGCCCGCCGCAAGTTCAAGTTTTTGGTTGCCATGCAGCGTTTGACCAAGTTCAGGCCCGACGAGATGGAGAACGCCGAGTTCTTGCTGCGCGCCTACCCCGATTTGCAGATCGCCTACCTTGACGAGGAGCCCGCTCTCGAAGAGGACGGAGAGCCCCGTGTTTTCAGTGCCCTTATTGATGGCCACTCTGAGATTATGGAGAATGGCCGCCGCCGCCCCAAGTTCCGTGTCCAGATCAGTGGTAACCCCATTCTCGGTGACGGTAAATCCGACAACCAGAACCACGCCATTATCTTTTACCGTGGTGAGTACCTCCAGCTGATTGATGCCAACCAGGACAACTACCTCGAGGAGTGTCTCAAGATCCGCTCTGTGTTGGCCGAGTTTGAGGAGCTCAACGTGGACATCACCAACCCCTACACCCCCGGTGTGTCTCGCGACAAGGCCGAGGCCCCCGTTGCGATTGTTGGTGCCCGCGAGTACATCTTTTCCGAGTCTGTTGGTATTTTGGGTGACGTTGCTGCCGGTAAGGAGCAGACATTCGGTACCCTGTTTGCGCGTACCATGGCCCAGGTCGGCGCCAAGCTCCACTATGGTCACCCCGATTTCCTTAATGCGATCTTCATGACCACCCGTGGTGGTGTCTCCAAGGCGCAAAAGGGTCTGCACTTGAACGAGGATATCTATGCCGGTATGACCGCGCTCATGCGCGGTGGCCGTATCAAGCACTGCGAGTACTTTCAATGCGGCAAGGGCCGTGATTTGGGTTTCTCTTCTATTCTGAATTTCACTACAAAGATTGGCTCCGGTATGGGTGAGCAGATGCTCAGTCGCGAGTACTACTACCTCGGCACTCAGCTGCCGCTCGACCGCTTCCTGTCGTTCTTCTACGCCCACCCTGGTTTCCACATCAACAATATGTTTATTGTGCTGTCTGTGCAGATGTTTATGATTTCGATTATGAACGTTGGCGCGCTGTCGAGCGAGGCCATTGTGTGTTTGTACAACAGGGACACCCCTCAGACCGACCCCCACGTGCCCGGTGGATGCTACAACCTGCAGCCGGTGCGGACCTGGATCGATCGTTGTGTCTTGTCAATCTTTATTGTGTTTTTCATTGCGTTTGTGCCCCTCGTGGTGCAGGAGCTGTGCGAGAAGGGCCTGTGGCGCGCGTGCAACCGTTTCGCCAAGCACTTTGCTTCTCTGTCGCCCCTGTTTGAGGTGTTTGTGTGTCAGGTGTATGCCTCGAGTCTGCTGAGCAACTTGAGCTTTGGCGGCGCCCGCTACATTGCCACCGGCCGTGGCGTGGCGACTGCTCGTATCCCGTTTGGTGTGCTGTTTTCGCGGTTTGCCAGTGACTCGATCTACCTCGGTAGTCGCTCGCTGCTGATGCTGCTGTTTGGTACTGTTGCCATGTGGAGAGCCTCGCTGCTGTGGTTCTGGCTCACTCTGATCGCCATGATGATCTCGCCATTCTTTTACAACCCGCACCAGTTCTCGTGGCAGGACTTTTTCATTGACTACCGCGACTTTATCCGCTGGCTCTCGCGCGGTAACACCAAGTTCCACCGCAACTCGTGGATCGGCTACGTGCGTCTGTCTCGTACCCGCATCACTGGCTACAAGCGCAAGACTCTTGGCGACCCCAGCGAGAAGGGCAGCGGCGACTCCAACCGTACCGGCTTCTTCAACCTGTTTTTCTCTGAGATCTTTTTGCCGATCATCTTTGCTGGCTGCGCGTTTGTGCCCTACACCTTCATCAACGCCCAGACCGGTGTCAACAGCACCAACAACCCTGACGTGGACGTGGGCGAGATGAACTCTGTGCTGCGCGTGATCATTTGCACCCTGGGCCCGATCGCCATCAACGCCGGCGCCGTGCTGGTGCTTGTGTTTATCTCGTGCTTCTGCGGTCCCATCACCGGCCTGTGCTGCAAGCGCACTGCGGGCGTCATGGCCGGCATCGCGCACGGTATCGCTGTGATTGTGCAGATTGTCTTCTTTGAGGTCATGTGGTTCTTTGAGGGCTGGGTGTTTAAGCGCGCTCTTCTCGGCACAATCACCTGCATGCTTTTGCAGCGCCTCATCTGCAAGCTGCTCATTGGCCTCGTGCTCACGCGTGAGTTCAAGGCCGACGCCTCCAACCGCGCGTGGTGGAGCGGCAAGTGGTACGGCGCGTCGCTCGGCTGGCAGGCGTGGACGCAGCCGATGCGCGAGTTTGTGTGCAAGATCGTCGAGCAGGAGATGTTTGGCGGTGACTTTATGCTCGGCCACCTGCTGCTGTTTTTGCAGCTGCCGCTCCTGGTGATCCCCAAGATTGACAGATGGCACTCGATGGCCCTGTTTTGGCTCAAGCCCAACGAGCAGATCAGGCCGCCCATCTACTCTGCCAAGCAGAACAAGCTGCGCAAGCGCATGGTGTCTAAGTACGCCACGCTCTACTTTGTGCTGCTTGTGGTGTTTGTCGCGCTGCTTGTTGCCCCTGCCGTCGCGGGCAAGCAGATCAAGTACGGCACCCAGCTCAACACGCTCGCCACCATCACCAAGGGTCTTGTGCAGCCCCGCAACATGAGCAACAACGACACCGGCACTAGCGGCACCACCACCTGGTACGCCAGCACCCCGGCTAGTTACAGCTACTCCAGCTTTAATTAGGTATATAGTATTATGGAAAGTTTTCAAGTTTTTCGAGTTTTCTGGGTTTTGGTTCCGAGTTCGATTGTTGGCCGATACCGGCGCCGATACCGCAACATGAGTCAACGCAGTCCCAGATCATCTCTCTCATCTTGACAGTAAGTGCGATCCAGCGCCTCTGGCGGCTGCCGGTCTGCAGGAATGTCGACTAACAAGTGTTTAAAAGCATCTCGCACAAGACCCCAATGATGGCGCGCAACGGTAAGTACACGCGGTCAGGTGAGATGAGATCTTGAAGGGCTAGTCCCGGGTTCAACTTGGCACCTAATTGGCACCTAATTGGCACCTACTTGGCACCTACTTGGCACCTAATTGGCATCTACTCTGCACCTACTTGACATGTCTGCGGATCTCCCCGCAGCCGCTCGGTCAAATCACCCCGCACTCGGCTCGACATTTACTAACTCATGACAGCCTCTTCTAAAATCAAGGTCAAGAACCCCATTGTCGAGCTCGACGGTGATGAGATGACCCGCATTATCTGGAAATCCATCAAGGACAAGCTCATCAACCCGTACCTGGACGTGGACCTCAAATACTACGACCTGGGCATTGAGCACCGCGATAAGACCGACGACCAGGTCACGCACGACGCCGCCGAGGCTATTCTCAAGCACAGCGTCGGCGTCAAGTGCGCGACCATCACCCCCGACGAGGCCCGCGTCAAGGAGTTCAATCTCAAAAAGATGTGGTTGAGTCCCAACGGCACCATCCGCAACATTCTTGGTGGCACTGTGTTTCGCGAGCCGATCGTGATTGACAACATCCCCCGCTTGGTGCCCGGCTGGAAGCAGCCCATCACCATTGGCCGCCACGCCCACGGCGACCAGTACAAGGCCACCGACCAGGTCATCAGCGGCCCTGGCAAGCTCGAGGTGACCTTCACCCCCGAGAACGGCAGCCCCGAGACCAAGACCGTGTACAACTACAAGGGCCCCGGCGTCGCCCTGAGCATGTACAACACCGACGAGTCGATCGAGGGCTTTGCCCACGCCTCGTTCAAGCTGGCGCTGCAAAAGAAGGTGCCCCTCTACATGAGCACCAAAAACACCATCCTCAAGAAGTACGACGGCCGCTTCAAGGACATTTTCCAGGAGCTCTACGACAAGCACTACAAGTCGCAGTTTGACGCCGCTGGTATCTGGTACGAGCACCGCTTGATTGACGACATGGTCGCCTACATGCTCAAGAGCAGCGGCGGCTACATTATTGCTATGAAGAACTACGACGGCGACGTGCAGAGCGACATTGTTGCCCAGGGCTTTGGCTCGCTCGGGCTCATGACGTCTGTGCTGGTTACCCCCGACGGCAAGACCTTTGAGAGCGAGGCCGCCCACGGCACCGTCACCCGGCACTACCGCCAGTGGCAGCAGGGCAAGGAGACGTCGACCAACTCGATCGCGTCGATCTTTGCCTGGACCCGCGGCCTGCACCAGCGCGGCATTTTGGACGAGACCCCCGAGGTCTCGCAGTTTGCCCTGGACCTCGAGAAGGCCACCATCGACACGGTGCGCGTCGACGGCATCATGACCAAGGACCTGGCTCTTGCCCAGGGCAAGACCGACCGCTCGAGCTACGTTCTGACTGAGGAGTTTATCGACGCGGTCAAGAGCAGGCTCGACAAGTCGTTGGCTTGAGCCGGTGTAACCCATAGTTAGAAAAGCTAGTGGTTGGATGGGGTGTGCGTGGCGTGCGCGTGCGCGTGCTCGCGCTCGGCGTTCGCATGTTCTGCCGGCAAAATCGCCATCCTCGCAACCCGCAGACCCTCAAACGTCAAAAACCCAAGCGCAATCATCCGCGCAGCAGGCTTGCCAAACTTTCCATAAAAGCCACTCGCCATACGTAAGCGATAAGCCCCTGCGCTCGCCCCCCCCCGTGCGCGCCCCCTGCTCGGCTGAGGTCCCAGTAGCAACCTGTCATCATGTCTTCTCGTAGTGGTGTTGGCGTAAGCGACGACGCAGTGTCGTCCTTTAACGAATTCAAGCTCGGCGGCCGCAAGGCTGACGCCGACAACTACATCATCTACCGTATCTCGGACGACAAGACCACCATCATTGTCGAGAAGAAGGGCCGCGTCGCCACCTACGACGAGTTCATCGAGCAGCTCCCCGAGAACGACTGCCGCTACGCCGTGTACGACTTTCACTTTGAGCTGCCCAACGGCGAGGGCAAGCGCAACAAGATCGTCTTTTACACCTGGAGCCCCGACACCGCCAGCGTGCGCCCCAAGATGATCTACGCCAGCTCCAAGGACGCCCTGCGCCTGACTCTGAACGGCGTGTCCACCGACATCCAGGGCACCGACTTTAGCGAGGTCGCCTACGAGACTGTGCTGGAGCGCGTGTCGCGTGGTGCCCTTAGATAGACATTTGTAGACTAGGCGAGCGCCAGCTGTTGCTGACAAATAGCTGACAGGCATGCCCCTTGGCCCCCCCTTGGGCCTTGGGCCCCCCGTCGCGCGCGGTTTGTCATGAGCTCGACTCGTCAGTACAAGTGTAAACCCACCGACCACCAGCTGAGCAGCCTGTCGCGCTCGCAGCTGCCCGACAGCGAGCTCTACAACAAGCTCCACGAGGCAGAGAAGCGCATCGACACCGTCATCACGCGCAAGTGGCTCGATCTCCAGGACATGATCGGCCGCTCCATGCGCCGCAACAAGACGCTGCGCATCTTTTGCTCCGCGACCGTCTCCAACCAGCCGTGGCAGAACGGCGCGTTCGAGAGCTCGGCATTCGACTTTGGCATCAGCACAAGCAACGAGCCCCCCTCTTGGACACTCAGGGTCGAGGGCCGCCTCACCGACGAGGACCCGGGCAAGCACCGCCTCTTTTCGTCAATGTTTACGTCCATCATCGTGGAGTTGCACACCGGCGACGACGTCGAGACCGTCGAGTGGCACGAGGTGAGCCCACACTCCACCGACCCCCCCATTGACTTTGACGGCCTCGATATTCGCCGCAGGGGCGACCAACCGGTCAAGTGCAAAATTCAAATGCAGATCAAGGAGTACCCCGACAAGTTCAAGCTCAGCCCGCAGCTGGCCTCGGTGTTGGGCATCCAGGAGGAGTCCAAACCGGGCGTGGTTGTTGGGCTCTGGCAGTACATGCGGTTCCACCGCCTGCAAGACGTTGACGAGAAGCGCCTCATCCGCTGCGACGCCGCCCTCAAGTCGCTCTTTGGCCGCGAGACGCTCACGTTCCCCGAGTTCCTCGAGCTGCTCGGCCCGCACCTCAAGCCGCGCGACCCAATAGAGTTTGAGTACATCATCGACCCCAGCTCGCCCCCAAAGGACGCCGCGTTTGATGTGTCCCTGCAGGTGGAGGACCCCCTGCGCCAAGAGCTCGTCACTATGCTCGATTCGTGGTACGAGAGCCAGAACGTGTTGAGGCAGCTCGACCAGCAAACGCTGCTCGATGTACAGCACCTGAACCTGCTGGCCCAGCAGTACTCCTTCCACAAGCAAATGTACCAGGACCCAAGCACGTTTTTGGACAACTGGCTGGCATCCCAGGCACACGACCTCAAGGTGATTTATTCAGACAGGCAGTTCTCCGAGGAGAGCGTGCGCTCGAGCAAATTCTACTCGGACGAGATCCTCAACCAGAGTTTACATTTGTTCCTGAGTAGGCAGAGTACATAATTTAATAAATCGCGCGCGCGCGCGCGCGTCTCTTGTCAACTCCAAAAGTTCATTAAACCGTCGCCTGCGCCCACCAATGTTTGGCTGGTTTCGTTCCAGCACAGCTTTGCCGTCGGCCCGGTCTTGTCCACGCTGTGCATTTGGTTTTCATAGTCGAACGCAAGCGCTAGTTTAGGTCGGTTGCACACCACCAACTTGTCACCGCCCACTGCCAGCAGTGACTGGCCGTAAAGCTCAAATGGGCATACTTCCGCTTGGTAGTTTGGCATCGCGCTCAGCTGGATGGCGTCTATGGGATCTCCATACTCCCTCATAAAGCTCTTGAGCGCCCCCGACTTGCCCAGCGCCCACAGCTTGTGCTCATCGTCGCTGGCCAGACTGACTATACCTCCTCTCTTTTCACTCACTTGCACCTCGTTGCAAACACCTGCTTTGCGAATATCCCAGAACTTTACAGTTTGGTCCTGGACGCTGCCCGTGGCAAACCCATTGCCGACCCATGAGACGGCGGTCAGGGCAGGGCCACGAGTCGCGCTCCGCTTGGGGCGTCTTGACGGATCGTGCGCATCATGCACGATTTTGACGGTCTTGTTTGACCGCAAATCACATAAATAAGCCGAGCCGTTCTTGCTCGCCACCAACAAGTTGTGTCCATCCTGTTTGATCTCGCAGAACCCAAAGGCGTTGTCGGGAACAAATCGGCCCTTGGCTTTGGACGTGGTTATATCCACAAGCTCAATAGAATGTTCAGAGCATGTGACTAGCTGCTCCCCAGCGGCGCACATGCTGCGTATTGGGTACCGGCCCAGCTCGATTGTGCCAAAGGTTTTATCGCGGTTCGCCACGAGCACCGAGCCGTGCAACCCGAAAAACGAGACATTGTGTCCAGCAAGGGTACACAGACTAGTTATAGGACCACCGGCACTCAATCGGTGCAATTTGAGCGGCACAACTACTCGCGGCCCTTTGGACTTTTTGGCAGCGATGCGATGCAGCGCTGGCCGTGTACATTTCGCAAAGGTATCGCTGGTTTCGCTAGCAGGCGGCGTGATGTTTGTGACGTCTTTTCCAAACCATCTGTCGAGGCTCATGACGCGTAATTAGACGCGTAATTAATTATATGTCTGGGGCAAGGGCAGGTGGGTTTTTTGGACATCACCCAGCTAAAACGCCACATCTGGGTTGGTTTGCTATGAATAGTTGAGATTAAAAGAAAAAAATACGCGCGTCAAGCTAAAGGCAAGTCACAATCACGACTAGCCAGATTTAGGCACCGAGTGATGCTTTTATCTGCATTCAGAGCAATCTCAAGCCATTCAAAGCGGCTCTCAGCCTTTATGGTAGGGTGGAATGTCGCCCCGTTCGGTGTCTTGTGTCAGGCAGGTCCGCCCGCCTTGCAGCTCGCCAATAGATCAATTGGACCTATTTTACCCAAAAATTAGCCGTTTCTTCAATCTTGAGCTTATCAGGCAGCACATGAAGCTCCTTCGGGGATCTCGGCAAACCCCGTGGCTGATATGCACCTTGGACTATATCAACTCGTCCTCATGACTTGCTGGTCCAACACAACATGCAGGAACTAGCAAAGGAGCAAGCAATGGGCTCGTATGGTAAGGAGGTCCAGCGGGATATCCCTGTTATTGACCTCGCCAATTTCGAGTCTAGGCGTGAGGAGATTGTTGAGCAATTGTGGCTCGCTGCCACCAAAATCGGATTCTTTCAGGTGAAAAACCATGGTATCAGTAACGAGGACATTGATGCGGCGTTTGAACGCTCGAAATCATTCTTCGACCTGCCTCTCGAGACCAAGCAAAAGTACCCCATCAGCCGCAACGCGGGCTACGAATACATGTCGCAGGTTCGCCCAAGCACTGGCACAACTGACCGCAAGGAGAGCTACCAGATCACTACATCCCGTATGGCCGGGCTCTGGCCCGAGAAGGAGCTGCCCAATTTCCAAAACGAATGCACAGAGTTTGCGCACGAATGCTGGAGCTTGGGTATGAAACTCATGAGCTGTTTTGCCGACAAGCTCGGCTTTGAGCGCGACTTTTTCACAAAGGCCCACGACTACCAGAGCTCTGACTACCAGAGCACCCTGAGGCTGATCCACTACCAGGCAATGAAGCCAGAGGAGGTAGACCCCAATGTATGGAGGGCGGGGGCCCACACCGACTTTGACGTCCTCACCCTACTGTTTCAGCGCGAGGGCCAGGGCGGGCTTCAGGTATGTCCCGGGCGCGACTACGAGGGTCAAGAGTGGACAAGCGTCGTGCCGGGAAACTACAACATCACATGCAATATCGGAGACATGCTGATGCGCTGGAGCGACGATCTGCTCTCGTCGAATTTCCACCGCGTGCGCAGCCCGCGCGCCGACGAGTACCTTGGATCGCGCTATTCGATTGCATTCTTTTGCCAAGCTAACGAAAACGTGGTGTTGAAAACCCCAAAAGGAAAGTACGAACCAATCACGGCCAAAGAGTATATCCAACAGAGAATGGCAGCCAACTACGCCAAAACGTAGTGGCCAGGCTCAACAAGTACTAATCTAATGATAAAAGCCACCTATTTTTAGAAAAATAATTTTTTTGTCTTCTCACGCGACCCCCCTGCACTCCACATTATTCACCACCATCCCCCCCTCCTCCCCCTTGTTGACCATGTCTGAGGACGAAGAGGCAAAAGCCGTTTCGCCACTTTCGGGGCCCCAGACTAGTTCCGCTTCCCCACAAAGCGTTGACTCTCAATCGAGCCTACCCAACGGAAGCGAATCTGATAGCACCTCTTCCTCGCCAAAGCCACGCGCGCTCAGTGCCAACCGCACGCGCCCGCGCATTTTGCCCATGGCGCCATTAGATCGCGCTATTAGCCCCACAATGAACATTGGCGCCAAGCGCATGTCTTTTGACTGGTTTTTGCAGCAGCCCCAGGGCCAAAGCCAATCGTCCAGCCCAACCAAGGAGGCAGACCAAACAACCATGATTCACTGGGACTACATCATGAAGCGCATCCAGCAAAACTCCAGCGAAAAGACAAAGAGTACCAACCAGGCGTTGCAGCGCACCTTTTCTGGCAGTCGCGGCCACCACCGCAGCGTCTCAGACAGTGACTGGGAGTTCTGGACCCAGGTGGTTAGCGACTACCAGGGAGTTGCCGAGCGGCAGCCTGAGCGTCTGCGGGACATGCTCCACAAGATGCCGTCCAGTCTCAGGCCCGTTCTCTGGCAGATCATCTCCAACTCAAGAAACCCAGATCTGGAGGAGGTTTACAGCGAGCTTTCCAAGGAGTCCGAGGCCCCGTGTGCCAAGGCGATTGAGAAAGATCTCTCACGGACCAGCCTCGTCAAAAATATCGACTCGGAAGCACTAGGCCGCATCCTCACGGCATATTCATTGTTTGACCCCGAGGTGGGATATACCCAGGGCATGGCGTTTGTGGCAGTTCCCCTGCTATTTGATATCCCAGAGAGCGACGTGTTTTGCCTGTTTGTGCAGCTGATGAAGACATATGACTTTCGCAGCCTCTACCTGCCTGAGATGCCCGGCCTGCAGCTCAAGCTCTACCAGTTTGAACGGCTGCTCGAGGACCGTGTAGAAAAAGTGCATACCCACCTCAAGCGTCAGGGTGTGCTGGTGTCAATGTACGCGTCGCAGTGGTTCCTCACTGTGTTTGCCTACAAGTTCCCTCTTGAGCTGGTGCAGCGTATTTTGGATATCGTTATTGCAGAGGGGTATGAGGTTGTGCTTCGAGTCGCGTTTGTGCTCATGCAACAAAACGCTACGCAGATCCTGACCCTCAAGTTTGACGATCTGCTGCCGTTCCTCAAGGACAAGATCTTTGACCGCTATAGCTCCAACCCGAGCGAGCTGGTCAGGGACACGGCCGCCGTTGATATCACTGCTCAGATCTTGGCTGCCTATGAGCTCGAGTACCAGGAGATCCAGCGCAACGAGCGCGAGCGTGCCGAGCAAATGGACGCGCTGCGTACCTCCAACTCGCGCCTGGGAATGCAGACCCGCAGCCTGGAAGTCGAGCTGAGCCGCCTCAATGGCGAGCATATCGAGATCGCCAACAAAATGGTCGAGCTCGGCCTCGAGAATGCCCGCCTCACCCACGAGAACGACGAGCTGTTGCTCGAGAACAAACAGCTCAAGTCCACAGTTGAGGAGGACTTTGTCGCTGTCGTCAAGGAGCGCGACACCCTGCGCGAAGTGCGGCTCCGGCTAGAGGCGCAAATAGAAGGGTTGCAGGTCGCTCTCGCAGAGGCCCACTCATAGTCCTAATTATTTATATACAAACTCATCTCAACGCCACGCTCCTGCGCGAGATCAAGCAGCTGCTGCACCGACGACTGCCGGTGACGGGTGAGGTGGCTCGTAAATGTGCCGTCCAGCTCGGGGTTGTAGACTGCCTTGATGAGACGAGACCGGCCAACAACGAGCTTGACGGGCTTTCCGTCGACCACACCGTGGCCGTACACCCGCGTGTCCCCGTCCATCTCAAACTTGGGCTCTGCCGCCTCGATGCGCTTCTCCTTTTGCAGCATCTCCCACCGTAAGGCCCAGCCAGCGCTGCCTAAACTCTTGAGGCGCTGTGGAGTATCTTTGAGAATGTACTGGTCGAGGCCGCCTTCTTTGGTGATTGTCTTGAGCACGCTGGACACAACCCTCAACTTGAGAGTCTTTTTGAGGATCTCACTCCAGAGCGACACCCGCTGTACGTTGGGGTAAAAGATACGCACGTGCTTGTTTCCATACTCGGAGATTTTGTGGCCAAATTGGAGGGTTTTGCCCCCGTAAAGCCCACGGTCGCTCTGTTTATAGCTGGTGGCCGGCCCGTAGGGGTAGGGAGGCATTTCCACCGGTTTGGGGAGAGATGTGACCGGCTCACCCACTTTGGGTAGCTTGGGAGTGGCAATCTTGCGCCCCACAACGTGTTTGAACTCTCGAAGACGAGAAAGCGTTTGGTGCATGAATTTCAGATGACAAATACCGGTCACGATGTAATTGGAAAGGGAGCGGCCTAGTCAGGGGTGATGAGCGCAAGGCCGTCATGGATATCTCAGGTTGGAGTATTCCTTGGAAACACCCGACTAAATTTCATGACGCTACCGAAAACTACACTCTTACTCATCGGACCCACATTAGTGCATATCCTGTGTGTGCCCCACATCCAGTTTTCAGAACACACACCGCCAAGCGCGGCTCATGTCTCCATCCCCGTGTCCTTATACTTCCGCAACTATCGTCAGCCGCGAGCCTCCCTTGAGCGGCGCTCACCTCGCGCTGAGCTCGCTGAGCCCGCTGAGCCCTACCTATGAGGATTATGTCATAATCACTGAGTCACCCGCTAGGGCCCGTGCGCGAACCCACTCACATCCCCACGCACGCCGTCGTTAAGCACACATGTCCACCCGTTCTGGAATTATTGTTGGCAAGAACCACGGCCACAAGGTCACCCCCAAGACCGTCCCTTCCAAAATCAGCAACCGCAAGGGCGCTGTTTCCAAGCGCACCGCTTTTGTTCGCAGCCTCGTCTCTGAGGTGTGCGGCCTGGCCCCTTACGAGCGCCGCCTCATTGAGTTGATCCGCAACTCCCAGGACAAGCGTGCCAAGAAGCTCGCCAAGAGAAAGTTGGGCACTCACAAGCGCGCCAAGGCCAAGTACGAGTCCATGCAGGAGGTCATCGCCGAGGCCCGCCGCGCTGGTCACTAATTGCCTTTAGGTATATATATTAGCATAATCATGCTGCTGGTGACAAGCACCACTAATTGAACTTGACGAGTATTACCGCCAATAGGCCGCTTTCGGCATAAAACCCTCTCCCCCCGCCAAAGCTCTTACCAATGGTCTCGCTAACCGTCCAATCGCCTCACAGAAAGGACCCCTACCGGATCCAGATCGGCCCGCAAGAAGCGCTCAACTCGGTCAAACAGTACCTAGTATCTCTTGGACAGCTTCAACAGCCGTTGACATGTTTTTCACTCTTGAGGAACGGTGAGCCCGTGGACCTCTTTGCGACAGTTGAGGAGCTCGGTCTCGGCGACGAGGAGCTCAAGGTCGTTGCTGAGCCGTTTTCCCTCGGTGAAGTGGTGACGCACGTCCAGCAAACCCGCGAGCTGCTGGGCTTTGTTCCATCGGCCGAACCCTGGCAGTCACTGGCTTCTGGTCCTACGCGAGTGTCCTTCAAGACCAAAAAGGCCCCCAAGCCAAAGGAAAGAGCTTTGACCGACAAGCCTGACATCCCCGAGCCTCAGATTTTGACCAACGACTTGCAGCCGCAGACGCAGGTGCTCGTAGCCACACCCAACTCGCACGTGCCGGCTCCCACTTGCCGCACGCTTCACTACTCGTGCTGGCACCCTCCCACCTTTGCTCAAACATTAGAGGGAAACCTTGCCTTTTTGAAATTCGTCGCCAGTGACGGCAAGGTCTTTCACATCTCGGCCACCACCGAGGGATTCTACGTCAACTCCTCTACAGACGACAAGTTTGATGGCAAGCTCAAGAGCGACAGCGTTCAGGTGTCGTTGCTTCAACTCATTGGCCGTGTCTCGCCCCGCACCCTTGCCGCAGTGGAGCGTCTCAACTCTCAGATGGGCAAGCTTCCTGGCCAGCAGTGGCAGCAACCCATTGCCAGCTTTTTGAATGCCCCCTGGCTGGTGGACGCATCCTTCACCCCTACCAGCGATCTGGCTAGGACCCAAAAGCGCGACGTGCTCAAGGACTGGAACGAGGAGTTCCAGGTAACTCGTGAGCTCAACGCCTCAGAGACTGTTCGTGACCGCATTATCCGTGAGAAGCTGCTCGTGCAGAGCTGCCACGACTTTGCTGTCGCCGCTACCAAGGGTGCCCAAGATGTCGTTACTGGAAACATCACTGCATTCAACCCGAGTGATGCGCCTGAAAATCGTATCTATCTGCGTAATGGCATCTTTTACACTTTGGCCTTTGATTCTGTGGGGACTTATGCAGACTTGGGCGGTGACAGTGCTGCCCGCATCGCTGCGCTCAAGGACATGCAGGGTGCCCAGTACATGCTCAATCTTGATTTGCAAGCTTCTCCCGTCCTGACCTGCGTGGTGGATTACTGTGGTCGTCGTATTGTGGCCCAAGGCCCCGTGCCCGGTATCTTTAGGGAGAACGTCGAGCCTGATATCGTATACGGCTCCAGCGAGGGTCGTTCTGAGGTCTTTTCAAAATCTGAAGCCGAGCAAGACGCTCAAAAGATCGCCAAGTGTTTCCATCTCAAGGACCACACCGCCTTCTCGACTGAGGGCCAATCTTGCAAGCTCAAAACCAGTGTGTCTACCAAGATCATGAATGGAAGTGACGGCCGCCGCTATGTCTTGGACTGTGCCCGTGTCACGCCCGTGGACCTGGGCTTCCTCTCGAGTCACCCAAAATACCCTCACAAGTTCGCTCTTTTGCGTCCCGAGGCTGTGAATGAGTGGTTTAGGTACAAGGTTCGCGAGGAGCTCGGTGAGAGAGAGCTCACTGAGGAGCTTGCCGCTGAGTATGCCGCTAAATTCGTTGTCAACCCCGACTGTCACTTGGAGGCTCCAAAAGAGTTTGCCGCCGAGTACGAGGCTGACCGCAAGGTGGTGAACGAGATCTCTTCGTACCTCGTTGATACCATCATCCCCTCTTATGTCTCCGAGATCTCTCAGGGCAACACTGTGTACCCTCTTGATGGCGCTCAGTTGACGCAGGGTATGCACAAGCGCGGTATCTCTATGCGTCACCTCGGTCTAGTTGCTGCTGCCGCTGCTCAGCAGCCTGCCCTCGTGGAGGTCATTCAGCGTGAGGCTACCGCCCGTGCAGTCAAGCACCTCATCAACAGCCGCATTGAAAAGCTCGCCATTGCGCAGGTGCAGTCGGCTATTGTCGACTTTTTCAAGGAGTTTGATGCTAAAGCAATCAAGAGCGAGACCTTTGCTCGCTTCGGTGTCGACTCTGAGCCCACTCTGAGCATGAAACTCTTGAGGGAAATCTCCAACAAGATGGGTCTACAGTGGAACAGCGAGCTCAGTCTGAGCAACCTCAAAACCAGCGATCTCAAGTGCTTTGTCCCTCGCGTGCGCTACTCGACTCTCCAGAGTGCCATTCCTGAGGAGGCAATGGCCGCCGGCAGGGCTACTGTGGCAACCAACAAGGACGATGCCCTCGACATTGTGCGTGAGTCGCTCAGTCTTCACGAGCAGGTTTACGGCATTGTACACCCCGAGACCGCCAAGGCCTACAACCAGGCCTCGTTGGTCTACCACGAGCTGCAGGACTATGACAAGGCTGTTGAGCATGTCAGGGCCGCTATTTGCTTGAGCGAGCGTCTGAACGGTCTAGACGCTGCAGAAACCATCGTTTACTACATCAACCTAGGCTTTTACGAGCGGGCGCGCGGCAACGCTAGCGAGTCTCTTGCGGTGATCGACTACATCCTCAAGCTCTGGAGCTCTGTTGGTCCCGAGAACCACCCTGATTTGCTCAACAGTTTGCAAAATGTGGCAACCATGTTGTTCCAGGCTCGTTACTACATGGCCTCGATCAAGTGGTACGAGCTTGCCATCAACGCAAGCACCAGCGATTCAGACAGCGCTCCCTTGTATCTGCAGCTGTCCCAGGCGCATGTCATCCACAACAATGCCTACGCTACCGCCACACGTGCCGCTGAGAAGGCCTTTGCTTTGTACAAGTCTAGCAAGGGCCCTGAGGACGAGGGCACGCTCGAGTGCAAAAAGTGGCTCGACCAGCTGGTCAATGCCACTGTTCGCGACCTCAAGGCCAAAAATATCAAGATGCCCGTGGTCAAGGTTCAGCCCCAGGCTCAAAAACCCAAGAGCGTAGACGCCATCTACAACTATATCATGGGCGACGAGAAAAAGGCAAAGGCCAAGAAGGGCAAAAAGGGAAAAAAGAGCGCATAATGTATATAGCTCATTGTAAATAGTTTTTTTCTACTTCTATTCTAGTCTGATCAGGCGTAGCTTTTCAGCTCATCGTCGCTGTACCTCAGGACTTTACCTCTGAGCTCGGCACCAGCTCTGAGTACCAGGTTTCCATACAATCTGCCAGAATCTTTGGGGCTCACTAGTTTTCCTGTAGAGTGCAGGTCGCGGAATTTCTGAACCCCGTCGCCCATGGCCGCAGCGTGGGTGGTGCGGATATTTTGCTGCATTTGAGTGTCCACAACACCAGGAGCCACGGCAATTGGTAGCACCTCCTTTTCTTCGGCAGCCAGTGTACACGAAAAGTGGTTGAGGGCTGCCTTGGTAGCGCCGTAGGCTCCCCAGGTGGGATAGTGGCCTGTAGCTGCTCCGCTAGAGACAAAAATGATGCGGGCATTGTTTTTGCGCAGAGTAGGGAGTAGTGCTTTGGTGGCAGCCACCACGCTCAGAACATTGACCTCGTAGCATTTGAGCCAATCGGCCGCTTGAGCATCGGCAATTGACACCACAGGCTCCAGTATGCCATGGTTAAACACAACACCCTTGACGTCAAAAGTGGCCAACTTGGCGTGGATGGCAGGGTCACAGATGTCACCCTGGATGTGGGTGTAGAGCTCAGAAGTGATATTTGCGTCACGCCTGGCCACACCAATCACCTTTTCACCCTGAGAAATCAAATACGAGGCGATTTCCGCGCCAATCCCCGAGGATGTTCCGGTAACGAGAAACATGTGTAAGAAATGGTTGTTGGGATCGTCAAGAGACAGGATGGTGCTTAAATCGACTCTAAAGCGATAATTTATTGGTTGATCTATTTGGTGTCAAGTCACGTTTGAGGCACAGTCCACTCGCACTCGACTCGACTCTAGGCATTGGCTCGAAAAATGACTGGCTTTCTAGTGGATCACGCGTGAACACTAAATTTCGTACGCGTCCGTGCTTGCTTGTCCGTCAATTTTCCTCACACACACGCCCCTATAACCAATTAAACCCTCTACTTGCTACAGCGCTGCTTCGTCATGAAAGACCTTCGCGGGGACTCCCCGAGCTTTCGTCCAGGGGCCCCGATGCAATCCCCTGGCAGCCCAAAGACGCGTTTTAAGAAATTCAATCCCAATCGTACCTTTAATGTCGAAAAAGCCGCGTCGGCCGTGCCCTTTGCGCCGCCAATAACTTCTGCGCCCCTCGAGATGTCCAGCGTGCAAAACGCGCTCCCCAACGATCTCAACACCATGTACCACCCACCCCTACACCCGCTACAGTACCATTTGTACGCCCCTCCGCCCCAACGCGTCCAACTTGAGGCGCACCAACGCACCGTCGAGAACCTGTTTATCGCGAGTGACTTGAGGCATACCTTGCAGCAGCGTAACGAGGCTACCCTGCAGACAATGGTTAGCAGCTCTCTACCCGACTATGTCCACGTCTACCACTCGCTGGTGCCCCTGGACACAAGTCTCCAAGGGGCTCATAGACGCTACAAGGCAGTGTCCAATCTTAATGGCCGCACCGTATGCTTGCTGAGGGTCAGCAACTTTGCGGTTTCGCACGAGCAGGCAATGGCGCCAATTAATAAATGGAACAAGGTCAAGCTTAGCGGCCTCGTGGGTGTTTTGGAGGCCTTTACTACTCTTGCGTTTGGCGATAACTCTCTGGTGGTTGTTTACGAGTACTACCCGCTCTCAGAAACCCTTCAGGTGGCGCTCACAGGCAGTCAGCCGGAGGGCCTTGTTTGGAGCCTCGCCGCGCAATTGGGCGGTACTCTGCACCAGCTGCACAAGAAGGGCCTCTACTGCCGCAACATTTCTCCACGCTCGGTGCTCATCACCTCAAAAGATCGTGCGCGTCTGTCGGGATGCGGGTGTCCCGACGTGATGGCTCTGGAGGAAAGGATTCAGAATGCGCGTGACCCACCAAACCCGCAAGACTTGATGAGCAAGGACTGGCAGGACCTCGGGGCTGTGCTCAGCGGACTTTTGGGTACCAGACAGTACTCGCAAGATCTGCACAACTTTTTGTTGCTTCTCAAATCAGAGGCACCAAGGACTGACGAGATCATGGTGGCCCTTGCCCCCCATATCTTGCGCGTATTGGACTCCTCGCTGCTCTATACCGATAACCTGGAAACTACGCTGAGCACCGAGCTCGAGAACGCTAGACTTGTGCGGCTCATGGCCAAGCTTGAGTTCCTGGCCCGCAGACCTGGCCAGGACGATGAGCGCTGGGGGCCTACAGGCGCGCTTTACCCCTTGTTATTGTTTATTGACCATGCATTTCATCAGGTGGACGAGGCAGGTAAGCCCAGCCTCGATCTCGCCCACGCGCTATCGTGCCTCAACAAGTTGGACGCAGGAGTCGACGAGAATGTGCTGCTTGTATCTGCAGACGAACTGACACGGCTAGTTATGAGCTACAAAGAGCTCAAAGCGCTCGCAGAAGCCGAGTTTAGAACTTTAAAGACGTAAACAAAAAAAGATGTGAAAAAAACTCGCTTAAAATAAATATTCAAATGTCATTAGCAGGTTGAAGACCACATTGGCCACCCAGACGCTGATGCACGCGGCGCCAACCCGCGGGCCCACATGCCATCCATTGATTGGCAGGTAGACTAGTAAAGCGAGCAGCGTCACAATTAGCAAACAGCATGTTACCATGATGCTTGCACTGCTGTCGACGTATATGACGTGCTTACCGCTCAGCAGCATCTCCACGCACGAAGACCCCCCCAACCCGATCAGAATCAAGAGCAGTGGCGACCCAAAGCACGCAGAGAGAGCCATTTCGGGGTGGTCGCTACGGGCAATTGAGATGTTGGATACCAAATCCCCAAGCGAATTCCCAATTGCTACTACTGTCAATCCTAGCAAGGCCCTCGAGACGCCAAAAGCTTCGCCTAGCTTTTGCACCACCTCCACCACCTGGGATGCCAAGAATAAGATCCACATGACGGCCATCGCAAAGCCGCTTGCAGCAAGCAGTGTTGTGTTGATGGGCACATACTGGGCCGCAGCAGCGCCGGCTGCGGCAATCGCCGCCATACCCAAGGCGTACCCCCATGTCCACGGCAGCACCAATGCAAAGATCACGCAGCTTGCACCCACGCAGTATATGCTATTGAGCTTGCGGTTGTCGTCATCCAAAGGCACCGGTATGCTGAGCTGGAGCGCCAAGAGCACCGGCGATACCAGCGCGGTGTTTGCTCGCTGCAGCCAAGACTTTGTCTTCCAGTCAACAAATGCGGGAAACAAGTGATCGCTTATAGATCTCGGCTCGCAGATGCTGCTCAACGAGCTGGCAATTGATTTTTGGCTGGCTGATCCGGGTAATAGTTTCGGGACCTGCAGCCGGATATTGGTACCATTAGAGCCTGGCTCATTTGCGCTTTCTGCTGCATCTTCAGTCGCCGCATTCTCGCGAGCGGCTTCTGGTACCTCGCCCCAATGCTCTACAGCATCGTATAGACTTGGGATTGTCGGCTCGAGCTCCCCGTGCAGATGCACATACAGGGGGTCGCGGTGCTCCGTGTTGATAACAATCACGGCATAAATAGCGTAGAGCACTATTAGAGCAAAGCTCTCCCAAACGGTGATGCGACCGTCGGCAACAACAAACAGCACCAGCGTCGTGGCAACAATCAGAAAGCAGCTGTCTCGAAGAAACGCCTTTGGCACGACCTTGCACGGCTGAGCTATAGCCAGGGCACCTATTACCACGCATATAATAAAAAATGCCGCACCAATCACAGATCCTAGTGCTAGACTGGCATTATCAGTGTGTAGGGAGGCGAATGCCGAAAAAATATCAACGCTTGCGTTGCCAAACGCTATGAAAGTTGCTCCAATGACTTGCTCAGAAAGGCCTGTGTGCAAGCTCAGCAGGTGCAAATTGGGGCATAGAAAGTCATATGCGGCAATCCCAATCCCCGTAAACATGAAAACTAGTTTCACAACCTCGGTCCAGAGGCCATGAGAGACCATGAGCAAGAGTTGTAAGCGATCCGCCAAAGGCCTACCCGATCCCTATGGGGCTGTAGGGAGGCGCAGGTACCTGACGTAAGGGTCACCGGATGAGCAGCCGCGTCGGTAAACTTGAGCGGATGCCGCGTCTGATTGTGTGCGGTGGTAATACCACTGGTACTAAGCTCTCCAAAGGATGGGTTGATGCGCTCGGCTTACCAGGGAGGCGCAAATGCATAATTATGCATCATGCGGCTAAGCGAAATTCATGCATGGACAGCAAGTACAGCCAGAGTTTATGCCTGTTGGGGCTTTGATGGTAGAGAGGCTTTTGATTGTTGCTCTTACTCTGCGTGTTGTTCAAGATTGATTTGCGTAGGATCCTCAATGTGTTCCATAGTCTTATCGCGAGCTGTGCAACCTAATTAACTCCCCCAATAAATTAAACAGCCCACACGCATAGGTTTTCTACCACCAACCCCTAAAATATAATTCAAAACAATTCAATTCCGCATCGTCATATCTTTCCGACTTTTCAATCTTTCGCTTATGCCACCCCGCTGGCAGCCAGATTCCGAGGCCGCCCATTGTGCCCTCTGCAACTCGAGGTTCTCCGTTCTGAATCGCCGGCATCACTGCCGGCATTGCGGGCGTGTTGTCTGCGGCCCGTGTGGCACTCATTTCATCACATATCTACCCACAACCTATGTTGTCTCTCCGCCGGGCCGCAGTTACCTGGAGAGCCCGCTCGTGCCGCACCGGACCTGCAATCAATGCAAACAAGAGTTTGATGTGATCAAAAGTCTGAACACTGAGGGCAGCATTGTCCAAGAGCCATGCGAGATTCAGGAGGAGCTGTCGCGATGTCCTATCTGCGATGTTCTGCTTGTGCACATGCAGGAAGCGCAGCAAGAGGCTCATATCAATTCATGTCTCAATACATGCTCTCCCACCAGCCGAAACCGCATGATTGTGTACAAGCTGTCGGAGAAAGTCATGGGCGAGTGTCCAATCTGTTTTGAAGATTTTGAAGGGGGCCAGAGCGTTGGCCGGCTAGAGTGCCTGTGCGTTTTCCACGATGAGTGCATCCTGAAATGGTTCAAGAAGAAAGGTGCGGGCAAGTGCCCGGTTCACAATGTCCACGGTTAATATTTATTAGAGGAGCAGTTTACTATATAGAACACTTGCAGTCCCTCGGCACCACGCGATGCACATCATTGCTTTGAATATAAATGGTTCATCTCGTCCTGAACCACCCCTTGCATCGCTGACAATGGGCCAGAATCAATCGCAACCGGCACAAGCCCGAACGAGCACATTGCGCAGGATGAGCGATGTTGTACAGAATAGATTTAAGCGATCGCGGCTCGGCAGCTTGGCCGCCCAGGAATTCGAGGACACATTACGATTGGAGCAACCCGCTCCACAGCCAGAAGCGGGGTCAATCCGTACCCGCGCCAGTGAATTGAGCGAATATTATTCTCTCACGAGTCGTCGCAGCAGTCTAGACGTCAGCGCCCTTGAGGACCAGGACCAAGATGTGTGGGACACCGAGCCAGGGTCTGACTTTGACAGCGCACAGAGCATCCACAGCAGAAATTATGCTTTCTCCGGCACCTCTCGCGACGAACCGCGCGTCGAAATACCACTTTTGGGAAGACTGCTTGCGATCGCAGCCTCTCTCACGGCGGCGTCCCTTATCGGAGAGGGCAATAGTCCTTCTGGCTTTATCGAATTCATTGAAGAGCTATACACATCTGATCTAACCCCACAGAACATGCTGCGTACCTTTAGTTTTCCCGAGTCAAATGGACAGATCCCGCTGGTGATTGTCTGGGTGCGCGAGCGAAGTCCCGGGGAGTCGTGGGTTATTCTGGTGATTGGGAGTAATTTCCCATCCGAGCACCCCATCACACAGTCCACCGGCAATCTACGCGGCCTTGAGGAGCTCCTAGTGGCAGAGGGGCTCTTGGAGCAAAAGCTCAGTCAGGAGAGCATAGATGCGTTGGGAGGGGTGCGGCTTGCCGGCCAAGCCGAGGATAGATGTGCCATTTGCCTCGAGGATTGCCCAGAGGGCGATGAGCTGCGAGCACTCAAGTGCAGTCATGAATACCACAAAGATTGCGTCGATAAGTGGGTGCTCAAGGGCCACAACAGCTGCCCGACGTGCCGACAAAAGGTTGTTGAAACGCAGCCATCCGGCATGGGCTGGGAAGCGAGCGCTGCCAATGCGTTTGATTTTGACGCTTGGGCCGGCCCTTGAGAGCTGCTATTATTTAAATCCGTAAACACAATCTGGAATCGCCAAAGACGCGTCGCTAATTAAGCGCTAATTAATTTTTGTCCCAGCGCGTTTACAAACATCTCGTCATGGACTCGTCGGAGCATGTCCAGTGGCACATGAGCTCGGATGGCCCACGGGCGGGCAAAGAAGCTGGAGATCTCTTGGAGCCCGTGCTGGATCCCCCGGAAACTCCCAAGGCATATGAAGATTCCCTCGATGCTGCATCGGCATTTCTGCAGCGGTACGAGCCCAATCTGCGTAGCTCGCCGCCAGCGACGTGGCATTCGCCCGTACAACAGACAAAGTTGGCGGTAAGGTCGGCAACTCAGCCCGCTAAAAGGCAAAAGGGTGAGACTCAGGGCAAATACTACCGGTTCTCGCCCAACCACCTCAAGGGTGGCGTACCTTTTCTCTCAACTCCTACAAAACAAAAGCCAGCGGTGCCAAGCTTCATACCAGAGCTGAGTGCTTCTGAGGATGAGCCTGAATCTCTCAAGGCTGGGCCAGATGTACAGCTACCTGTATCTGTACCCGCCCCTGAGCCGGCCCCTGCACCCGTCGCTGATCCCACCTCAGAACTCGCTCCTGCACCTAATCTCGTGCCTGTCTCCACATCAACACCGCTGGTCAAGCTACCAGCGCCCTCTTTTGATCTTTCAGATTCTGAAGAAGAGGAGGTCTCGACATTGCACCCGGACCTGACAACGTTTTGGACCACAAAACACATGCATCGTTTTCTCGTTTATCAAGTTACTCCTGGCGACGATGCCACAACATTATGGTGCAGGCATGCGGGTGGCTTTTCGTCTCTCAAACTGGTCAAGTCGTGGAAAAACCAGCCTGTAAAAGCCGGCAACATTGTGAATTTAGTTGGCGAAGTGACAATCACGCCGATAATAATTGTCGACCACAGCCTACTCCTGGTGGTTCAGCCTGACACCCTTGTTCCAGTCACAACGATTGCCGACTCTTTCAAGTGCGAGCGCCAGGTCATTCTGCGCCAGCGCGTGCGCTACGCAGCTGCAGAGGCCTCTATCTATTTGATTTATGGCAATATCATCCATGAGGCCATACAGACCTGCCTCAATGAGGGGTTTACCACCAAACGGCTCAGGGGGCTGTTTGAGATTTTGGTTCAGAATTACGTCCAAGAGCTGGTTAGTGTGGGCAAAAACCAGCATACAGCTCTGAATGAGCTGTGCCTCACAATCCCAAACATCCTCAAGTGGACTAGCCTGTATATGCGGACGCGGGCAGATTTCGATGTGGGCATTCACCGCAGCAGTCAGCGCGCACGTATCGGCATCATCAAGAGCAAGTACACCGAGCTCGAGTGCTGGAGCCCACAGTATGGAATTCTTGGCAAAATCGATGCTGTTGTCGAGGCCCACACGGCAAACGGTCCCAAACTCGTTGGCCTTGAGATAAAAACTGGCAAGCGCCTGAGTGCCTCGCACCGAGCGCAGAGCGCCTTGTACTCAGTGCTCCTAGAAGAGAGATTTGGGCAAGGTGCTGCACCATGGACCATACTGTGGTACTCCCAAGATGGCGAGTCATGCGCGGTACCTGCTCTCAAAGACGAAATCAGGCTGCTTATACAAAAGCGCAATTCAATCGTCAGCTACATCAAAAACCCGCACATTCTTCCAACCCCAATAAACGATGCGCGCACCTGCAGTTCGTGCTTTGTACGCTCGGCATGCACGCTGTACGCAGCGGCCTACCAAGAGCTGGATGGAGGCCCCACGCTTGAAATTGAAGACCTCGTCAAGGCAGACACTGAACATTTGGAAGGCGAGCACCTAGAGTTTTTGGAGTCCATGGACAAGGCCTTGACAGAAGAGGATCTGCTCGGCACCAGGAGCCCCAGTCGCATCTGGTTGAAAACAGAGGCTGAGCGCGAATCAATGGGGGTTTGCATTGGCAGCCTTGCTATTGCAAAGCTCACCCCATTTGGCGATGAACTCGGTGGCCTGAACTATATCTACAAGTTGACCAGGGCCTCAGATTTCCCCAAAGATACCCAGATTAAGGTCGGGACCAGTGTCTACATCTCCTCTTCGGCTATAGTGTGCGTATCAACCGGTCGCGTGCAAAGTATCGAGGGCCGTAGCATTTGGGTCGCTTCCAATCAGCCATTTGATGGGACAGTGTCTCTCAACATCAATGATTCCCAGAGTTTTATATCCTACTCGCGTGGATACTTGATCAACACGTATGTGCCCAGTCAGAAACACCTACTAGAGCTGGTCGTTGATCTCAAGCCGCCTACATTTGGCAATATCACTTACAAGTTTCAAGGCGAGTTCAATGCTGATCAGGCCAAGGCGATTTCTCTTGTTATGAACGCTCAAGACTATGCGGTCATCAGAGGAATGCCGGGTACTGGCAAAACAACCACTATTGTGTCTTTGTGCAAACTATTGTCTGACCAAAACAAAAGCGTGCTGCTCACTGGCTACACCAACAGCTCGGTGGATAATATCGTTTTGAAATTGATGCGCAAAGGACTGAATGTGCTGCGTTTGGGAAACAGTCTCAGCTCAATTCATCCAGATGTTCACTCAGTGTGTGCTATAAAGCATGTCCCAACCACAAAGGAGGAGCTTGATGAGCTATTTCTCACTCCAAAGATTGTCGCGACAACCTCGTTATCCCTTCGCAGCTACATTTTCCAGCTTCGCCGTTTCGACTATTGCATTGTAGACGAGGCTTCGCAGCTCACGCTCCCTGGTGCTCTAGGAGCACTGTCCTATGCAGACAAGTTTATCTTGGTTGGCGACGATTACCAGCTGCAACCCCTTGTGCGCAGTGCTTCAAAAGAGCTCTCGGTGTCCCTCTTTCAGCGTCTTGCCGAAAAGCATCCTCAAAGCGTTGTTAATTTGGCCCACCAGTACCGCATGAACGAAGACATCATGAAGCTCAGCAGCGAGCTTGTCTATGAGGGCAAGCTACGATGTGGAAGTTCTGAGGTTGCCAAGCAGCGGCTGGGCTTCAAACTTTCGCCATTTGTAAAATGCCCACCCTGGTTGGACCCTGCGCGCGCTGTTGTCTTTGTGAATACCGATAGCTCAGATTCTACAGAGACTGAGACCCTCGAGGGTGTGTACAATACATTTGAGGTTGACCTCGTTGCCAGCATGGTCTCGAGCTTTCTGGCCAATGGTGTCAAGGACACATCGATTGGGGTCATTGCAGTGTATAACCAGCAGGTGAAAAAACTCTCTGAAAAGCTGGAGGCTAAGCGAGTCGAGGTTCTAACCGCCGACAAGGCTCAAGGACGTGACAAGGATCTCATCATCATTTCACTGGTCCGGAAGAACGATGATGGCAAAGTAGGCCAGTTGCTCAGGGACTGGCGCCGAATCAATGTGGTTTTCACGCGCGCGAAATGTAAACTTATCATTGTGGGTAGCCGCAAAACGCTCAAAAACGCTGGCCGGCTGGACAAATTCCTAGAGGTGATGGAGAAGAACAAGTGGGTCAGCAGTATCGACTGATTATTTATTTATTTATTCTATGTCAAAATCTATGCTTTTGCCCTCTAAGAGGCTCGAATTGCAATGGATCCGCCACACTGAGTTAGCTTGACGCGTCATATGGCCCAGGCCATAGTTCAAACCCCCTCATGGGTGCTAATATAGCCCGCTGAGCCCACTTTATAGTCTCTAAATGCCCAATAACACCAAGTTATGCATGTAGTGCATATATATGCATGCACACGCAGTTCCAAAAATAAAATTTATTTTTGCTTACTGCGCATACAAAACGGATTGACATACTTTTACTACATTATTAAACCAAATTTTTGAAAAATTTAATTTTTGGCACTGTATCTACCTGCCGAAACCGCAAATTATCGAATGACTTCGTGGCCCAGCTGGTTAAGGCGTCCGACTGTTAATCGGGAGATCGGGAGTTCGAGCCTCCCCGAGGTCGCATTTTTTTGCATTTTGTTGTTATACACTATGGAGCACTTTTTTGCTTTATTTCAATCTTGATCAAGCCTCAATAATTACTCTGGGCTATGGCCAGCTTCACCTTGTTAAACCTCCCAATAGCAACTTGACATGCTCCGGCTGGGACTTGGAGCAAGGTTCCTGGCACCCGTGCGAGGGGCTAATCACACAGTTTTGTTTGCGCGGACGTATGCAGATTCAACAATTGAACCACCGGCTATCAACAAGGCGGACCAGAACGAGACAGACTTGACCACTGGCGAGATTGCCAAAGGGGCGCATGAATTTGTGTTGTACTACAACAGGACCTCGATTCCTAGCGGCCAATTCTCCAAATTTGTGCCAGTATGGATGCTGCAGCAGGGTTCTGACAGGGTCGTCAATTCAATCAAAAAGCGCCTGCCTGCTAATCTCGTGACAGTGGCCGAGAGCATTCCGCGCGACAATGAAGGCGGCATTTTCGTCAAATTCAAGATTAATGATCCGGAGGTAACCACCAAAGACGCAGCAGCGCAGGTCATCAAAAGCACATCCGGCCAAAGCACACTGTTGGGTCTGCTCAAACGCGAGGCTTACTTTGTGCGGGGCAGACCTTGGATCGAAGATCTTAAGCGTACATTTACTTCCAAGCTACGGGTCACCTTTGATGGGCCTGATTTGAGCGCTGAGGACCTCTACCACGAGATGCGTTGTTATGGCCGAATTGTCGACATTGAGCCGCCGTCTCCTGCTACCAAGGACGTGCCGCGAAGTGCTATTGTCACTTACAAACGGTTCACGTCCGCTGCCACAGCTCGTAACTGTATCAACCGCCTCAAGATTCAAGGCACACGAATCCACCTGTCATTTATTCAGGTTGAAGCGGAGAACCCATTAAAAAAGTGGATCACTGGCCATCCGAGAATCAGCGTCCCCATTCTCATTGCTTTGTTTGCCGCACTGGCATATCTCATCTTTGAGCCCCTCAGGATTTTGTCCATCTCGTACAAGGCCAAGGGCTACCTTGATGTGGAGAAATATTCATCTCTCAAGTGGCTCTCCAATGCGTACAAGTCGGCACACGACTATGTCTACAGCAAAATCAGCGAGCGCGAGGGGGACACCGTGAACAACCCAAGCCAGGTCGTCAGCTGGAATCAAATTTACGAGGTCAAGGAGGATATCTGCGACAGCTTGAAGGAGGGAGCCAATACCTTTAATGTTCTTGTTGGTCCCAAGGGAAGCGGAAAGGACCGCGCCATCAGCTTGGTTCTGCAATCACAAGACGGTGTGCCCACAATTCACATTGATTGTCAGGCCTTGAGCAGGGCCAAAGAAGAGCGGGCATTTTTGGAATCCCTTGCTCACCAATTAGGATACTGGCCTGCATTCCTCTGGGTGAATGGGATTTCACGGTTTGTTGACTTGGCAGCTACGAGTCTGAGTGGCCAAAATTCGGGTCTCAGCGAGACAGCAGATCAGCAAGCCAACCGCATGCTCAACTCTGCCACAGCAGCTATTCAGAGCATGGCCTTGCGTCGGAAACTCCCTGAGGAGTCGGACCAAGACTACTTGGCGCGTACCCCCGAGGCTCGACCGATTGTTGTGTTGCAAAACTACAGAGGCGGTGATGAAAAGCCGATCTTCAAAGACATTGCCTCATGGGCAGGCGCCCTCGTAAACTCAAACTCTGCACGGGTCATCGTCGTCACCCAGGATGCCTCGTACGACAAGAGCCTGAGTGAGGCAATGCCCAATCGCGTACTCAAGGTGAATACAATGACAGATGCGAGCAGCGACGTAGCCAAGTCATATGTCACTCAGATGCTGCGCTCCAATATCGAGCTCGCGCAACGGGACGAAAAGAGCGAGGACCTCGGGGCCCTTGAGGCAGCCCTTAGAGACATTCAGGGCGCGCCAGCACGGGTGTTGGCCCCACTTGGAGGCCGTTTATCTGACTTACAAAATTACATGCGGCGCTTGCTCGTGGGTGAGCCCGTGGTCGACGCACTCGAGACCATGATCAAGAGCACGAGCATCGAGATCGAACAAATGTACTTGAGCTACGCCTCCAAAAACTGGACAAGCGAGCAAGTATGGGTTCTGATGAGCAAGCTCGCAGCGCTCGATAACCCCAAATCATGGCTCAGCGTGCCGGTGGAGATATCTAGCGATGCCCTGTTTAGCGGCGCTGATGGTCTAGATGCGCTGCGTCAACTCGAGTACCGTGAGTTGCTGGTGCTCAATGCCTCTGGAGGCGAGATCCACGGGGTGCGCGCCGGCAAGCCGCTCTACCACGCGGCTTTCAAAGAGCTCATCAAAAATAAGGTCACATGGCATCTCATGGAGCAGAGGGTGCTCAAGACGCGCATTAAGCTCGAGTCGAGTAAGATCTCCAATTTCGAGGAGGAGCTCTCCACACTGGCAAAGATGCCTGTGGGGTGGGCAAAGTCGCGCCAGGCGTACTTGTCCACCAAATTAGATCAGTCGCAAGCCAAGATTGAGCAGTGGGAAAAGCAATCTGGCGAGCTACAGGCTGCTCTCAAGAAGCTTTTGTGAACTACAGCTTTGCCGCCAGCTTCACCAGCCTGTACGCGATAGTTTGGCGAATGTCAGGGAGATCTTTCTGAGTAAATCCCAGCACAGGTCTGCCGTTGATGAGCTGGTTGGCATTCTGGCACACAAACACGCCGCAGTCGGAGCCATTATTTTGCTGCGAGCAGTCCGCCCTCGGGAATTTTTTGTAGCTTTCAAATAGCCGCACGTTTTCCGCGTGTTTTGATGGATCGAGCTTATCGGTCTCTGCCACCATATACAGCTGTAAATTTTCCAAGACATCAGCCCCCTCGCCGCTGAGAGAGTCGTAGAATGCAAATGACTTGGCCTTGTTGTCTATCGCCGCTAGGCACCAGTGCGTATTATTGCGGTTCACTGGGATAAATATAATGTCCTTCTCAAGCACCTTGAGTTTTCGCTTGATTGACCACCGCTTGACACCCTTGGGACCATCGGAGGCGAGCTTTGTGTAGAAATGGGTAGTGAACGCAAACGAGTTTGTACCGCTAGTCAATTCAGCAAGCTCGGCATCAATTATGTTGTCGTTGAGCCAGCAGCCCGGGTTTAGCCTGCGCAGATCCTCCACGCTAATTTCGACATTGTGCACCTCACCCACAATAGTGTGTTTTGGTTTACGCAAATAAGACTCAAGGACAGCCTTCTCGCTCGGGGTGAGCTTTGTGATTGATGTGGCCGCTGTCTCCCTTGCGAGCCTTTCCTGGCGCCGAGCCCATTCGCCCTCGCGGGACCTCTTGAGAAGGAGCTCCTTGGCACGGCGCAGGTCCAGCTTCTTTAGCGCAGGGACATTCACAGGTCGTGTAGAGCTCCTAAACGATCTGAATGACGAGATAAAGCTCGAGCTGTCCCAGCTCTGGTTGGCACTAGAGTGGTCCTTGGTGGGGGGTTTGTGGAGGAGAGAAAGGCGCATATTCTTCTTGATTGACCCGCTCTTGATGGGGGTGGACGGGCCCTGGGAGGTCCATGATAAATTAAACGTGTCTAGTGAGCTGTTGAGTCTGTCGAGGAACCCGCGTGGGCCAGTGGGCTGGCTTTGCATCTCGCGTCGTAGCTTTGTAAGGGCAACCCACAAATGGACCCGACGGTGGACTGGAAGCTCTTGTATATTGAATGGATCACGGAAAAACGAGACAGGGCCGCGTCAAAGGGCGATGACCAGACTTTTATGGAGCGCAATTATAATCGCGTTCTCAAGACCCTTGAAACTGCAGAAATTGGCCCCGAGCACCCGTCCAAGTTGAAAAAGTTGCCTGGAATTGGCGAAAAAACGTGCAACATACTTGTTGAGCGGGCAAAAAAGCATTGCGAGGAGAATGGCCTCTCTTTGGACTGGACAAATGTCGACTCGGGTATGAGGCTGAGAAACTCCGCCAAAGCAAGTGATGCAGTACCTAAAAGGTCATTCAACTATGTTCCAAGGTACGGTACAGTGCCCTATCATGTCCTGTGTGGAATGCGGCAGCTCGAAAAACTGGGGCCGCATGAGGGGGGGTTTGGAAAGGACGCCATTGGCCGCTTTTTGAAAACGAGAATGATGAACAACGACACTGCTAGCTACAGCAAAGTCATGCCTTCCTTGACCGCTGCCTTCACCACGCTGTCAAAGCAAGGGCTCGTGTCGTGCCGCGCGCGGCGATACTTTTTGGAGCCTGAAGCCAGAACAATGGCAGATAAATTCCTTGGTGCAGAAAAGCAAGCACATAGGGAGCAAGGCATACCTGTGAGCGATGACGCGGATCCTTCCATTGAACTCGAGCCATCTCCAATGCCAGAGTCGCTGCCAGCCGGTGACACGCCTGGCTATCACAGCCACACTTGGACGCCAGACCAATACACCATCAAGCTAGCAATTGATACCCGGGAAGTCTCGTCACTTGAGAATAGAGATGGGTTTCGTGAAGCCCTCAGAGAGCGCGGGCTTGAGCCGCTCGTAATTGCTCTGCCGGTTGGAGACTGTTGCTGGATGGCAGAGCATAAAGTTACCGGCAAGCGCGCTGTCCTAGATCACATCGTTGAGCGCAAATGTACCAGCGACTTGATCATAAGTATAATGGATGGCCGATTCCAAGAGCAAAAGGCGCGATTGCAGCGGTCGCGCATTTCGAATCTCATCTATTTGGTTGAAATTACTGGTGCTGGTGATGCCGAGTATCTCCAAAAGCACAAGCAGCGCATACACACCGCCATGTCGCAGACGCTTGTGCACAATGGCTTCCACCTGAGGCAGACGAGCTCACAGAGTGAAACTGTACTTTATTTATATCAAATGACGCAGCTACTTGTACAGCAGATGCAAGACAAGCCCCTAGCGGTCATTGCGCCGAATGTCGAGCTGTACGATGCGTCCATGTCCAAAGCTCTGGCCGAGAGCGACCAAGCCACGGCCATTGACTATGACTCGTTCTATGAGGCAACGACAAAGTCCCGCAAAAAGACTGTGGGAGAGGTGTTTGCCCAAATGCTCATGGCCATCAGGGGTATCTCTGCCGAGAAGGCGCTAGCTATTCAAGAGATATGGAAGACGCCGCGCCTGCTTGTCGAGGCATATGCAGCACTGCCAGAGCACGAGCGAGGGGCAATGGTGATGGAGGCAACTCGCAATAATGTCACAAGGCGCAAAATAAGGCTTGATCTGAGTATGGCTGTGGCCGGAGCATGGGGCACCGGTGATTTGGCCGCCGTGTTGCAGGGCGGGGATATTTAACAACTTCATTTATTTATTTGCGCGATTTTAATCTATACCAATGCCCGTGGGTCTCTGCGTTAGGCCCTCAGATCGGCCTCCTTGAGCCCCACGGTTCCACCCAGCTCATCAAAGCGCTCAAGGTAATGCTTGCGGTTTGCGTCGCTCAGCTCCTTGAGCGCAGCCAAATACGTGTCATTGTCGTACTCAAACTCGCACTCTCCGCCATAGTCTGCATCGAGCTGTTCCTTGGGGACGTAATTAGGGAACGGCTCGGAGTACACGAGCTTTTCGCGTGTGAGAGGATCGATGAACGGCGTGATCATCTTCAAAAAAAACTTTGCCACGCGCGGCATGTTTGTGAGCAGCGCTCTTCCAAGCCGTTCGGGGTAGTGGTCTTGCAAAATGCTGAGGACCTCACGACCGGTGCCAAGGCTGGGCATTTTTGACGCTTCCGAATTAGGTACTTTGTAGGGCTGAAAGTCAATCAACAGAGCCAGCTGGTCCTGGCCAGGGACCATCAAGTCGATGGCCCTCTCCAGCATGTATACCAGCGCCTCCACTTGGACGTGCGAGGCTTTTGTGTTTTGCTTGCCGGGCTTGAGGTAGAGGCAGGGTCTTGCCGCGTTATCCCAGCCCAAAATGAGTTCCTTTCCCGTAGCCCATTCGTGAGCAATTGTAGACTGCTCGATTGTCTCGGCGCCAAAGGACTTTCTCCACTCGAGCGTGGCCTCGATACGCTTTTTGGTGTTGTCGAGGTTCCATTTGGTCGCGCGCAAATAGCGAAGGAAGCACTCGTGTGTCAACCAGGCGCGTTCATTTTTGGCCAAAGACGCGGATTTCTCGGTGAAATATTCCTTGACTTGGTCGTAAACTTGTTGCTGTGTGGCTGTGAGCTCCGCGGCGGCTGGCACTTTGACCGCGTCTGCGGGTTTTTCGAAGGGCACTTGCATGAAGACGGAAAGGGAAGGGGGGGACGGTAAATTAGGGTTTGACGGGGACGCGCGCCAGGTCGGATGGCTCGATGATTATAATCTAAATTGTCGATTTAATCTTAAATTTAACTGTTTAATTATCGACCCGAATCCCGGCAGCGCTTATAAACCGTGCATACATCTGCGTGCCACACACTCCCATGCAGTCGAGGCCAAATTAGCTGCCGCGATACGTGTGGTAGGCATAGGGACTCAGCAGCAATGGGATGTGGTAGTGAGCCTGGGGCGGGTTGGACACATTGAACACAATCTCCACATAGGGAAAGAACGGCTCGCCGCCGCTGAGCTGCCTCAGATAGGGCCCAGTCTCGAATTTAATCTTGTAAGCGCCAGGCGAGACGCTCGTAACTGGAGATGACGACCATTGAGAGATCCGGCCGTCCTTGTCGGTCTGGCCGCTGGCAACCTCGACGAAATCACCGTCCAACTTGAACAATGTGGCCGTGACACCGGCAGCTGGCACTCCCTTGACGGTGTCGAGAATATGGCAAGTTATATAGTCCCTGGACATGCTGACAACTGGGTATGTTTAAATTGAGCTTTGATCTACCCGAGCCAAAGCAGGAAAAGGACAAGTTAAAGAACCGAAAAGAGCGCAAGGCAGAGCAGGTTGGTGCTGATGACCTGCAAAATATGTTTAGGGAGCTTGGTCGGTCTGATCCGGCCCCTGCAAAAAGGCCTGCTGAAAGCGAGCCCAAGAAAAGGGCGCTAGAGGAGCCTGAGCAGCCCGCAAAGAGAGCCAAGGAGGACAAAAAGAGCAAGAAGGACAAGAAAAAGGCCAAGGCCAAGGAACAAACCTCGGCCGAGGCAGTCCCTGTTAGGGCCGACCCCGTCGAGCCAAAGCCCAAAGAGACAAAGCCTGAGGAAACAAAGCCCAAAGCCTCTGCTCCCGAGACCAAGCAGCGCAAACTCACTCCAATGCAACTCAAAATGCAACAAAAACTCTCTGGAGGCCGCTTTCGCTGGATCAATGAGCAGCTCTACACTGTGCCCTCGAAGCAGGCACTCGAGCTCTTTACAAAGTCGCCCGACCTGTTCAACGAATACCACACTGGATTTCGTCACCAGGTAGAATCTTGGCCCGAGAACCCCGTCGATACTATGATTAGCGACCTCAAGCAGAGGCTGCAAAAGCCTTTGAACGCCCCAGGCGGTTTGCCTGCAGACAAGGATGGACGCGTTGTTATTGCTGATATGGGCTGTGGTGAGGCCGAGCTTAGCCGCCAGGTCTCGCGCCTCAAGGGCTCCAACAAGTCGAAAAAGGTCAAATTCCAGATCCACAGCTTTGACTTGCACAAGGCCAACGATCGTATCACGGTGGCAGATATAGCCAATGTTCCTCTCGAGGATAGTTCTGTGCATCTGGTTGTTTATTGCCTCGCTTTGATGGGCACGAATACCGAGGATTTCATTCGCGAGGCGCTCAGGGTACTCAAACCATTTGGTGAGGTGTGGATCTCGGAGATCAAATCGCGTTTCGATGTTGTCAACAATAAACCAGAGACAGACCGGTTCATCAACAAGCTCAAGTCTTATGGCCTTCACTTCAAGTCAGTCGATGATTCAAACAAAATGTTTGTCTCGTTCAAGTTCGTGAACCTGCCAAACAAGCAAAAGGTGGACATTGAGGAGGACGACAAGCCACTCTTGAAGCCCTGCATTTACAAAAAGAGATAATAGATAGTTTATTCTAGCGTGCATTGAAATTCTCAAAATATTCCAGCATTTCAGGGGTGATGTTGCGCTTGAGTCCACTGATCGCGCCCAAAAAATGCCTTTGTCCAATGCAATCAACATCAATGTTCTCGTTCATGGCCGCTAGCCCAGCTTCTTGGCACACGCTCACAACTTCGGCGCCCGAGCATCCTGCCAACTGTTTAGCCAGCTCGTCGATGTCCACGTCGTCGTCGATGGACATTTTTGAGAGCTGGATCAGCAAAATTTGACGACGAGCCGCCAGGTCTGGCGGCGAAACATAGATAAGGCGGTCTAGGCGCCCAGGTCGCATCAGCGCGCTGTCAATCACATCAGGCCGGTTTGTTGCGGCAACAACGACAACATCTTTGAGGATCTCGATACCGTCCATCTCATTGAGCAGCGATGTCAAGACCCTATCGCCACCGGCACCGGCATCGTCGCCTCGCGCGACGCTCAGGGCGTCAATTTCGTCAAAAAACACAATGCTTGGTGATGTTGCGCGCGCCTTGGTGAAAACCTCACGAATAGCACGCTCACTTTCTCCAACGTACTTGTTGAAAATCTCAGGGCCCTTCACTGCCAGAAAATTGAGTCCAGCCTCAGTAGCCAAAGCCTTGACCAGCAGCGTTTTAGAGCATCCAGGGGGGCCGTAAAGCAAAATCCCCCGCGGCGGCGTGATACCCAGCTTTTCAAACTTTTCACGATGCAATATAGGCCACTCAACCGTCTCCCGCAACTGCGTCACCACCTTCTCTTGGCCACCAATGTCTGTCCAGTGTACTTTGGGAGTTTCAAGGAATATCTCGCGCATGGCGCTTGGCCGAACTGAAAGAAATGCTGCCTCAAAATCACTCGCCAGCACAAACATCTCATTTATGTCCAGCGTCTGCTTTATTCCCCTCTCAATAGCGTTCATTACCGCGTCTCTGCAGAGCGCCGTCAGGTCTGCACCCACAAACCCATGGCTGCACTGAGCTATTGATTCCAAGTCACTCTCGCTCAGCTTGTTTGGCATTTGCTTGGTCTTGATGTCGAGGATTGCGCGGCGACCCGCCACATTAGGGATCCCAATCTCCACTTCCTGTCCAAATCTACCAGCCCTCCTGAGAGCGGGATCGATATTGTTGGGTCTGTTTGTTGCTCCTACGCATACAACACGATTCGTAGCACTCATTCCATCCATCAAGGTCAAGAGTGTGGCCACAAGCCTGCTCTCGGTTTCGCCCGCATCGTCCGAGTCCCGCTTTGGAGCCATTGCGTCCAGCTCATCAAAAAATACTATTGCAGGAGCGAACCGCTCTGCTTCATCAAAGACACGACGCAACGCAGACTCAGTCTCGCCTTGGTACTTGGAAAATAATGAGGGGCCATCAACTCGCACAATATGGGCATCAGACTCTTGTGCAATTGTACGAAGAAGCATAGTTTTACCTGTCCCTGGCGGTCCATATAGCAGGAATCCGCGCTCAGGTGCTGTGCTGAACCTCTCAAACAAGTCTGGATGGTTGAGAGGTAGCTCCAATTTGGACCTCAGTATCTTGAGTTCAGCGTCGAGACCTCCAATGTTGTCAAAGCCAGAGTAAGACAGTGAAGACTCGCTTATTTCGATTTTGCTATCGTCAAAGATCATAACTTGAGGGGCTGAAGTAGACGACAGCGTCAACCGGTTCATATCATCTGTCAAATCGTCACCGTGGAGGCCTGTGATTTGGACGCCCTCATATTCGAGCCCAATTGTCAATACAGACATACTGGACAGAATCTCTTGCACCATATTCAACGGCTTTTTGGTATGAACCACTACAGTTGCTGCCTTGGGGGGTCTTGCAGCCTTTTGCAAACGAATTCGGTCGCCGTAAACTAGGGAGGCACATTTCCTCAGCGGTTTACTGATCTGAATGACGTCTTCCTCGCAGTCCCCTGGCGTGAGGATGCCAATGGCTCCATTTTTCAAGCTCACAAAAGCGCCCGCTGGGATTGCGGTTGATCTCAACGTTTCCAAATGCACATAAACCCTGCAAGGATGATTCCCGGTATTTGGAATGACTATAAGGTCTGGATTTGGAGGTACCTCCTCTGCTTTTGCCGAGCTCTTTTTCTTCACTTTTGACATTAATTAAAGGGTGGCTGATGTGGCGTATGCGGTAAATGAGATAGTTGGCACTGTTGAATAATGGGGAAATGATAATCTAGCGGAATGCACCGGTATTCGCAAACGAATTTACGTGGCAAACATTTGGCAGGTCTAGTGGTTGGCCGGTATGCTACCAGCATTGCAAGACCCTGATGACGTTCACATGCTCACTGACTGGAAAACGCCATCAATTGCACAGTTGATCTTTTCTATAGGATATTCTTGCAGCATTCTCTAGTGTAGCCATGCGGCATTGGTCCATGCTCGCACTGCATGTGACTGCAGGTAGCTGCAAGTTGCAAGGCCAGGGTCCCATAGTAAACAACGTCCATCGATAAAGTCCCGGTTATTGGCTCCTAAACGATGCATTTTTCACTGTGTTGCGGTATCCTACTGCACCTGCATACTTGCATACACACTGCAGTGCCGTCGATGCAGCCACAGTCTATAAGTGCGCGCACAAAGTACCACCTCAGTAAGTAATGATTTCTTCTGTCTCTGCTTTTGCTTTGCTCTCTCTTGTACTCGCTGTACCTGCTGTGGTCGAGCCCAGCTTTGGCCTCGTCGCTACCCTCAGTAGCGATGCCAACCTTGATGGCTTTATGGTATTTAGCAAGGATGACGGTAGTCTGTGGCTTCGCAGCGGCAACGAAAGGATTCAAATGCTTGCCAAGATGGACCTCACCGGTAATGTTCGCCCCAACAGCGACGGCACCGCGCTTTCTGTAAACGATGATGGCGCTGTCGTGCTGTCCAAGAACACCGAGACTCAGTTCACTGTCGATGAGGAGTCTGTCCTGTCTTCCGACGGTCTCATTGCCATGTCTGGTTGCCCCACGGGCTCTGGCTTTCAATTGTTTGCAGGTGCTGCCGACTGCGACGGCCGTGTGGACTTTGCCCTTCGTGCTGTAACCGATGCATCTATGCCCATCTCTGAATACTCGAAAAGTCTGGATGTCAAGCAGAACTTTTGCTGCCCTTTGAAGTGCCTCAAGTGCGCTGGCTGCCGCAAGCATAGCTCGTGTGGCTGCGATGGTACCCAGTACCCTAGCTCTGGCTACTACCCTGGCTGGAAAGTTCAGCAGGAGGGCACTGCCTATGGCTACCCTGCTGGCGAGCACTACCTCCACCACCCTCAGCACCCCCATTACCCTTCGGCTCAGCCCATTGCCCCGTGCCCTCCTGTTGTCGAGACTCCCCGTGGCTTCCACAATGGCAGTGGACCTATGATTGTTGGCGACCACAACGCTCCCTCTACCACCGCCTCGCACCCGACTTCCCCTTTCCACAATGGGACTGACGCTACCCACACTGGTCACGCGAGTCCCACTGTTACCGAGGTTGTACACCCTGCCTGGACCCAGCATGTCTTGCCGGCACATGTTGAGGGCGGTGAGGTGCCTGTTGTGTGCAGCGCCTGCGGCCAGCACCCCAGTGCCTGCACTTGCAACAGCGTTTTTGCCCCTGGTACCGAGTTTGGCTGCGGCTGCGGCGCCCACTTCTCTGGCAAGCCGTGCGTGTGCCCCAAGCACGTTTTGTGCAACCTGAAGCACGCTGTGCCTTGCCCCAAGAACATCCTCTGCGGCCTGTGCCACTCTAGTCCTTGTGCTTGCGAGTCTGAGTGCTCCAAATGCAACTACAAACGCTGCGTGTGCCCCAAGGATATTTTGTGCTCTGTGTGCAACTCTGCCAAGTGCAGCGGCGAATGCAACTGGAACTCTAGCCCGTACTACGCACCGGTTTACTCTCACTATTATAGAAATGCGCCGGCCCCTGTCCCTATTCCCGCGCCCATTGTTGTGCCTGCTCCTGTTGTGCCTGCCCCGATTGTGCCGGCTCCTATTGTGCCGGCTCCTATCGTACCTGCACCTGCTGTTGTGCCTTGCCCTGGTCCCAAGCCTGTGCCTGCCCCTATCCCTGTGCCTGCTCCCATCCCTGTGCCTGCTCCCATCCCGGTGCCTGCTCCCATCCCCGTGCCTGCCCCCATCCCTGTCCCTGCCCCTATCCCTGTCCCTGCCCCTATCCCCGTGCCTGCCCCTATCCCCGTGCCTGCCCCCATCCCCTGCGCCGCGCCCGCACCCGTCTACTACCACCCTGCGCCCGCGCAGTGCAATGTTTGCAATGGCCCCAGCCCGTGTGAGTGCATCCTTGGCAAGCTCAAGGACCTCAAGAACCTGTGCCCTGGCAAAGTGCTCTGCAGCGGCTGCAACCAGTGCTGCTAATTGGAGTTTTATAAATTTGGCAATAAACGTAGCTATATTCAATAATCCATTTTGCTGTAAACGCTCTCTGTCTTGAGAGGGAATAAATCATCTTCTTTTGTTGACTTCTTTTTGCGATTGCGATTCTTCTTGACTCCTCCGTTCACCAAGTGCGGGAAGAGATCGTCCTTTGCGCTTTGCCTGCCCTTCAAGTGCGGGAACAGGTCGTCGTCGCCACCCTCATTGAGGTGAGGGAACAGGTCGCCCGTGCGTTTGCTCACCTTGTCACGGTTGATGAGGTCCTTGCCTCCATATTTCATTGGCTCTGAGCGCGCAGTTCCAAAGCGCTTGCGATTAAATTTCTGTGAAGGAGCACCGTTCTTGAGGTAGAACTTGCTCAGTTCCTTTGCGTTTGCGAGCTTTTTGTCCGCAAATGTGGCATACCTCAGCTGGAAATTGCACAAAACAGAGGGGTGCGGCTTGGAAGATCGTAAAAACAGGGGCGAGGAGGCGGCCTCTAGCTGCTCAGCAGGCACCTCGTCCTGCAGCGCCGCAAGCGCGTCACTGGCCACTCCGGCGCTATCAAAGACAAGAACCAGGCTGTTGTCGTCTATCCACTCGATTGCAAACTCGTGCGCGGTGTAGTGGGTCACAAACTCCTCGATCTGCCTTTGCTTGAGGTCGTCTATGCCGCCCAAAAAGATAGCTGTGTCACGGATCTCAGGCTGCGGCTCGTCCATTGCTGTATCAGCGGTGGCCTCGAGGCTGGCAGGAGCCGCCTGTTGTGCTGTGGGATCCTCTGTATTCATGAGTAAGGGTGGATGGGTGGGGGGGATCTGCGGGAAGCGGGAAGCGGGAAGCTGGCAAGAATTGGATAAATATGATTTTTTCTCCATGTTATTCTACTTGACTAGATCTCACTCGTATTTTTTTTCATGTGAGACATGAATGGCAATTTTTACACACCTTAACTGGTACCCACAACTCGACCTGCACCTCTCCACGACACACATTATCAAATGGGCTGGGTAATGGAATATCTGCCCCCGCCAAAGCACGCTGTCGAGGATCGGTACAAGCCAGATCCCGACAAGATACGGGCGCCCACAGTGGGCGAGCTGGATAAGGTGGAACAGCAGATGGTGGCGCTGGCCCGCGCGGCGGAGTCGCTCATTCTCAAGAGTAGTCTGCTTCACGATCTCGATTTGGCGGAGCTCGAGGCGTCGCACCCCGAAGGTGCCGTGCGGAAGCTCGCCGCCAAGCCCCGCGTGCACCTGGCCCAAAAGATCATTAGGGGCTTTTGGGACAACCGCGAAGACATGAGAGCTTATCAGGACCTGCTCCGAACGCGGTTCCCCACTTTGAATGCTGCCAATTTGGCCAAGGTACAGGAAACGAGCGGGTCCACGCAGGGTGACTGGCCCCCGCCGCTGCCGCAAATCTCAGACAAGGTTCTCGAGAATAGGGTCTTTACGCACTCGAGCGTCTTCAAGCTGCAGAGCCATGTGTTTAAGCTCGAGAGCACCATGCGCAACAACGAGCGGCTCGAATTTCTGGGCGACTCGGTCTTGGAGCGGGTCGTGTGCGACATGCTTTTTGCTCACTTTCCGCACGACTCGGAGGGGTCTCTCACGACGAAAAAGACGCAGATGGTCCGCAACGTCAAGCTGGACGAGTTTGCTATGCTCTACAGGCTCGACAAGCTGCTGAGGTTCCACACTCAAGAGACTGCCGAGCTGAATTCAAACCTCAAGATATACGCCGACCTCTTTGAGGCGTACATTGGGGGAGTGTACGAGGACCAGGGCTACGAGACCTGTGAGAAGTGGCTCCAAAAGCTGTATGCGCCAATGATTGCCAAGTTCAAAGTGGGCAGCGGCGCCCCACGGGGGGCGGGAGGGGCAGCGGCGCCAAAGGAGGCGGCCGAGGCAAAGAGCAAGCTCTACAGAAAGATTGGTAGCGCCACGCGCAAGATTATTTATACGCCAGAGAACAACACGAGCCCATTCACGGTGGCCTGCCATATTGACGGGGTGTTTTTGGGGCGCGGGACTGCCGGCACAAAGAAGGAGGCCGGGAACTTGGCCGCGCTGGAGGCGCTTTCCAAGACCCAGCTCATTGAGGAGCAGGCCAACATCAGAGCGGCGGTACCGCGAACGGCCAAGGTGACCTCCGGGATGGAGAGCGAGTAACTAACTATAAGCAGTCTAGACAAATTACCTGTTCTCGCGGCACGCAGCACATCCTGCATACCAATGCATGACAATGCACGCAGGCCCAACAGCCTGCAGGGTCGATGGACCCACCGCAGCTGTCGCACGACACCGTGGAGTGGGTCTCTGTTTGGGGCTGGACAGGCACGTTGATGAGCCTGAAATCGCTGCCGATGACGGTTTGCCACGCGGTCGCGCTCTTTTTGGGCGTCGAGGCGGCAGCGCCCCCCCCGCGCGAGGGGTCTTCGTGATCACGTGATCTCTTCATTGGAATGTGCAGCTTGCGTTTGCCTCTCGGTCCAACCTACTACAGGTAAGTTTTACGAGGGAGAAAGGTGCACGACCGAACGACTGGGACGGGGCAGTGGATGACCAGTGTCTATTTACGTAAATGGACTTATGGAATCAAGGATTATGTGAGGCTTAGTGATGGCTGTGATTCAGCGGGAGGGCCGGCCGGGCCTTGGAGGGTCAGGTCAGCCAGGCTTTGCGGCCGGCATGGTGATGCATGACTAACAAACCCTAACCACCGCATATCTCATCATTTCTTTTTTTTTGCTCTTCTTTTTTTTGCTGCTCCTCTCACATAATACGCTTACCCCACCCGGCTTAGTCTTGCCCTCACCTCTCATCCCCTGACGCGACGCGAAACTAACTAGAATTACAAATGGAGAATACTGCTTACGCTCACTGGAACCCCTCCGACCACGACCAAAAGCTCCCCGACAACCAGATTGATCCTAGTTTCCAGACTAGCGACTACGCTGCTGCCGAGGCGGTTGCCGTCGCGGCCCACCACGACCACTCCATGTCGCTGCCGCCCGTTACGGAGCCAATGGCTCCCCGCAGCCGCAGGCCCCTCAGCCAGTCCAAGCGCGCCCAGCAGAACCGCGCCGCCCAGCGCGCGTTCCGCCAGCGCAAGGAGCTTTACATCAAGGACCTCGAGTCCAAGGTGCAGGAGCTCAAGAGCGTCAAAGAGACGATGGAGGCTCTCCGGGCCGAGAACCAAGAGCTCAGAGACTACATCCTGGCGCTCCAGTCGCGCTGGATCAACCAGCCCGGCGGAGTCCCTACCCCCCCTGCGGTCTATGCTAGGCGCGGCGTAGACGACGTCGATGGTGTGCACTATGACTCCAAAGACGAGGACAAATAAAGCTCCTATTAATTATGTAATTTATCTCTATTTCACTTTGAGGACGCACACCACGGCGACGCGTCCATGGGGTTTGAGAGCGGACTGATTTCCGATTCTGAGGATGAGGTTGCGCTGCTTCCTGCCGTGCGGGCTGGCCTGCCGGGTTCCGTCGCTCGGGCGGCGCTGTTGGGGCCAGCGCGTCCGGGCTCTGGGTGCCTGGCGCTTGACGCGTCCAGAATTGAGGTCGTTGATCTGACCGATTCGGTCGAAGCAATGGAAGGCAATGAGCCAGACCCGTCTGATTTGCGCGAAACAGCGCGAGAGCTGGCGTCTGCTGGTCCAGACGAGTTCCCATCACCAAGGGAAAATTCATTGCACACTATCGAGCCTGATTTGAGGCAATTGCCGACTCCTGAGCCAGTTATACAAACGCAAGACTGGCTGGTGCCGCTGCAAGAGCCACCAAGAGACTCCCAACCTGAGCCTTTATCCCTCAACCAACTGGTGGAGCCATCCCCTCTGTCACCTTTGCCTTCACCGAGACCAATCGAGCCTGCAAACCGATTTGGCAACATGTTTCCCTCTTCAGAGCCTGAATCGTTTCACCGCTTTGCATCGCCGCGTCCCCCAGAGTCCGAGCCGCTCAACCATTTTGCATTAGTTCTTTCCGAGGAGCCCCAGGTTGAACCGCCCGCTGAGCTCTCAGGAACACCATATCGCGCATTGCGGAAACGAAACACAAACCAGCTGCATCCATACACTTATGACCGCAACGAGTATGGCAATCTGGGCGGTGTGGACCGCTCCAACCCCGCGAGCTCCCAGTACCGGACAACGCTCAGCTCCCCGTACGACGACTATGAAGACGAGGAGGAGGAGGAGGAAGAGGACGAGGAGGAGGAAGAGGAAAGCCAATCAATTCCTAGCTCACCGCAACTCAATGCCCCTCATCAGCCCGGGGCCCCTGATGCTCTGCGTGGCTCGCCGCCGCTGCCAAGCTCCCCGTTGTCATTTGAATCACACTCTGCAGAGTCGGACTCTGAATTGTTTGTGGACAGGACCCAAATTGTGGCAGACATCTCTCAGGACCAGCAAAACCAAACAGACTTTATGCGGGTAGCGGCGCAGTCGTTTAAGCGCAATGGCGACCAAAGCACGCCAGTGCAAAAGTACACTAGGCATGAGAGCACTGGTAAAAGGCAGGCGCGGATCAGTGATACAGTAAAGCCAACCAGACTACGGTCAGAGTCTACTACAGCTGGTCGTTCGGAGAGCGCTAGGCCAAAGAAGCAAATGCGCCTAAGTTACCCAACTGGAACGAGGCCGCGCGAAGCCAGAGAGCCAAGACCAATTGTGAGGTCTACTGGAGCCCGAGAACCAAGACCAACTGTGAGGCCAACTGAAACCAGAGTATCAAGGTCCATTGGATCCACCCAAGCAAGAAAATCAAGGCCCACTGCTAGACCAGCCTCTGAAGTTAGAGACCAAAGGCCCAGCTCAGGGCAATCAAGCTCCCGACCCGCATCAAGGCCCGCTTCCAGCTCTAGCCGCCAGCGGCCCACAAAGCGTAAACGCTTCGATGCAGCTTTGCGTATGCTGGAGAATGCCCACAAGTTGTCTAGACAGGCGTACTATTCACCCATCATACAACAAGAAGATGGTTCCTACGCGGTGCCCAGGCGTGCCAGGCCACACCAATCAGAGCAGCCTCCTAGGGATCACCATGACGTTTGTGAGCCGCCACCCGCACCTCCCCACTCACATGCTATCGTCTCGCTGAAACCTTCCAGGCCCCGCACATTTGCGTTGTCTACATTTGCAGGCTCAAATACTCTCACCCTGCCCACCTCACCAGAGCCCTGGACTGGAGTAAACAACTACCGGGATGTACTCGAGACAAGCTCAAAAGTGCAGGTGAAGGACGCATTTGATCTCTATGTGGCCTACATGGTCGACGACGAGATCGCTCAAGAGACATTTGATACCATCTACACCTATTTCTTTCAAGTGGGCTCCGAGCTGCTCCGCCAAGATACGCTACTGGAGGACGGAATGCGGAAATATATTTTGCAGCTATGCTGCAGTGCCCTCGCAAAAATCAATGGCCAGATGGAGGCATCGCGATACGTTATGCTCGCAAGAGCTGCCTTTTGCTTGTTTGCCCTTTGCGCAGGATACAGCCAAGCATACAGTACGCAGTTCAAGGAAATACAAAAGCTTGTCATGCAGTTTGTTGTTGGGAATGTCGCATTTGTTTCAACCTCATCCAAGCTTATGCCCGACCAAGGTAGCCTCGGACGAGAAGCGGTGGCTATCGAGCTACTGGTAGTGATGTTCAAGCTAGATGTTTGGCACTGTCAACTTGAGCTGTACCGGGGCGACTCTGAGGTGCAATGGCAGCTCGTATTTCTTGACGCCTTTCTCAAGAGTATGCTGCAACCAAAGGCCCACGGCTGGAGCTACGTGCTGCGCCTATTGACCAAGGAAAACTTGAGCCTAGGGCTACGCAGCTACCTGGACAGGTCGCTCGAGCTCCTGAGAGTTTGGAAATGGCCTGCAGACAAGCAAGTGCCCGTCCCGTTTTTCAACTTTATTGCGCGCGAGAGCAAATATGCCGATCCAAACATGGACGCGCTGGACATTCCCGACTTTGTTGTTGCAGGCGAGTTTGAGGCCAAGCCTCGGGAGACGGCCTTTGCGTCGTTTCTGGATTTGCTCGGATTTACATTCAAAAACGTGGGAAACGCTACCGATAAGGCAATTCTGAGGAATCGCGTGACTCCCATGACAGTCGTGAACTGGCAAAACCCAACGAGGGAGATGCTGAGCGGGATGGCGCAGCGGCATGCGATTATGCTTGTGATTCTGCGCTTTGCCGAGTCGCGCAATGTGGAGCTGATTCTAAATACCCCCAAGGATGCCCATATTGCTCTGAAAATGAAGGCATTGACGACTTGGTCGCTGCTGGTGCAAATTGTTGACGACGAAAAATGCGCAGAGTGGTTGGACTGGCTCGTGCAGGGGGTACACGGCGGCGAGAGCCAAGCGCAGGAGTTCTTTTGTGAGCTGCACAAGATACTTTTGAGGAATCCGCGCGCGTCGCGCTACTACTCTGGGCATGAAGTCAAGCCGTTGAACTACAGCCCAAGGCCTGCATTGCTGGACTTGATATGGAAGTCGGTTAAGCAAATGCCGCTGCGAGCGCTCAAAGTCGCGTTTCCCACTCTAGAGTCCTGGTTTGCAACCCACAAGGAACCGATGCACATCTATGTCCAGGTGCTCGGCCGATTGGGCACAATCAGAATGACATGGGCCCACGACAACAAGCAGGAGTTTGTCTCTGCTATGCTGGAAAAGTTCGACCTGAGCTTTGAGCTGGTGGCCGAGCAGGTGTTTGCGTGCCTGGCAAAACCGGCCTGGGACGAGGAGGACCAGCGATTTCTGGCGATGGTGCGCCGCAAGTTTCATGTGAACGGGGACCGTACCGAGTTGGCCAAGGCGCTCATGTCCGCAGAGAGGCATGCCTCTATGCTCCTTGAGAGCTTGAGCGTGGAGAGGGCTCTCGATACCTATGAGCGCGCGCTTTGGGAGCGCGTGGTTTTGAGCCTTCGCACAGTGTGTTTTAACAAATTCCCTGCGCTGCAAAAGAGCCACAGCGATCTAGGACCGGCCGAGGAAAAGTGCAAAAACACCATTCGCGACTATATCTCGAGAGACCAGCTGCAAACTTTGGAATACTTCCTCGGCCACAAAATTCGTACAGCATTGGGGGCGGAGCAGCCCCTCGAGACTCTTGTGGAGGAGCTCGTTAATTGCATTGCCCTTGAGGACAAGACGAGCCAGGCATTTGACGTGATTGTGAACCGGGTGTTTAGCTTTTACGTTTGGTGCGGGCTCAAGAGGCCGCGCATGCACAAGGTGATTCCTGCACTTGTAGAGGCAACCATCAGAGTGGTCAACTTTAGCGACTGTCTGGAGTTTGATCCATCGCGGTTTGTGCAAAGTCTCGTGCAGTACACGCAGGTCTACATATCTGGGCCACCTCCATTTGACTGGGCTCCCATCTCGCAGTTTTGCAAGCTGGTCTGCCATTGCGTTCGCCAGCTGTGGGTGGGCGGGCACGCAGACAAGTGGAGCCTTGTGCTTGCGCAAATCCAAGAGCTTCTCATGGATATTGAATCAGTACACGGAGGGGCTCGCAGCTCGCGTGTCTCGACATTGCACAGCTACAGCGGAGAGGAAGCGGCGCTGGATGATTTCCTCAAGTTGGACGTGCCGAGTTGGGGCCCCGAGATGCCGCTCAAGAAGCGCATCGGCTGCCTGCGGCAGGGCCTACGAGATCTCAAGGGCGAGGACCTTCTCCTCTAGTACAAACTTTATTTATTATTGCATATTACACATACCGCAGGGGCGGCTCACCTTTATGGTCTGCCGGCCGCTGCCATGCGTCCAGTAGAGCACCTCATCTTTGATGCGCCACGTTCCGCTGCTCACATGCACATGCATGGTGCTAAAGTGCACACTGGGAATAAAAATCTCGGTCGGGAGCGCGTCCTTGCCCGCAGGTTCAGTGGCATCAATGTGCAGCTTATAGTGCTGGCGGCCCAAGTCAAACTGGCTCGTCAAGACTTTGCCGTTGATGGCGATGGGCCCAGGACGAATGTAGGCGGCCTCAGCGCGCGGGCCATCCTGTCCTAGAAAGCTAAAGTCCTCCTGGTTCCAATTGTCCCCCAGTGCGTACGAGTTTTGGGTACTGTAGCACCAGTATGTAAAATGCATGAGGTTGGCTTCGAGCGCGCTTGCCGTGGCGTCGAGGGCCTTGATTTGCGCCGTATAGTTATTGTTCTCATACGATTCCTTGTGGTTCATGTCCATGGGCACGCCAGTTTCCGACATGAGGCACGGTACGTGCTCGCCGAGGCTGTGGCGGCCCTCGTCGACCATGATTTTGAGCTGGTTGGCTATTCCGCTGCGAATACCAGACTCACCAACCCTAATAGCAAACAGCGGGAGCTTGTATCTGCCCCTCAAAAAGCCCAGCGAGTCGACATTCCACAGCGTACTCCACCGTTTGAGCATCAGCGTGAGCCCGTCGTAAAAGTGTGGCGCGTAAATGACATAGTTGTCCATAAGCGGGGTACCCTTGAGGTGCGGCGGCGGAAACAGGCACGGAGGCTGGCACAAGAGCCAGATTTTCGCTGGGAGAGAGGCTCTGAGGGTGGTAAAGTGGTGCCTCCAGTATGGCACAAAGTACTCGTCTACAGCAAACTTTTCGTTGACCTCATTCCTTTTCAGGCCATCTCCAAAGTAATGCGGCTGCAGCAGGGTATTTTTCTTGTCGTCCCACACTCCGTGCAATGCCCACACGCACCTCCCGAGCTGCCACTCAGCACCGCGTTTCCATCCATATTTTTTATCGAATTCAGTGGTCTGCAGCCACGCGCTCTTGCCTTTAGGATCGAATTTGGCTTTTCCATTGTATTTAGGCCCCAGAGAACCAAATAAATAAGTGTCGACCTTTTGCGCGTGACCACAGCCAAGGAGCATAGATTGAAAGGCAGTGGGGGTAGACCCTAGACGCAGATTCTGGTTCTTGGGTACCTTGGATATATCGCCAAAGCCAATAAGCCCCATGTTTGGCTCATTGACGTTCTCAATCCCAAATACCTGGCCGAAAAGTCCGGCGCTCTCCACTGCCTTGTAGAGCTCGAGGCATGCATTGAGAAAGTGTTGCTGCAAATAGTGCTGAATGTTTTGGCCGTCCAAGATGCATTTTGGCGCTAAACGCTCGCCGCCGAAAAAGAGCGCGAATATCGTGAGACACGCCAGCCGATAGTAGTTTGTCGGCCACAGCATTTTGGGCAGCAGGTGAGGGTCCTCTTCGAGGTTTTGCACAATGGCTGCGCGCGTAGCGCCAAAGTTCTGAGGGTCCATACCGCATGCATAGTAGGTCCACAGCGGGGCACCGCTGCCGCCACTGAACCGGCCCCATACATCCTGGTGGGGGTCCAGAAACACGTACAGGCCCAGAGAAGTAGCCACCTTGAGCACCTCGACCGTGAAGGCGATAAACTCCTCATCGTACTTTTTTGGCCCTGCGTGTTCTATTGCTTCCCAGGTGAAGAGGTAGCGAACAGTGTTGAAGCCCCACGCCTTGATGCGCTTAAAATGCATCTCGGCCTCGCTGATGGCGAACGGTCGGCCGACAAAGTTGACATTGTCACCGTCCCAAAAGTCCGAGTCGGAGCTGAAGGTGGTGAACCCCATGGGCAGCTTGGCCATTCCATCGACATTAACTCCCCTCAGAACCACCGTACGTCCATGCTCATCGGCGATGCCCTCTAAAAACTGGAGCAGCATAGATTAGACCACCTCGCGTTACACAAGCAAGCCGAGATAGCTTGTTTGGGGGTACTGCGCGTGCAAGGGTTGCCATTGAACCACGAATCTATCGGCAACTCGCAAAAGAAGCTTGCCTGTCAGGCTGAGGCTCTCGACGCGGGCGAACGATTCGACGTAAACGACACGCGCGCGGGGGATAAGGCCCACCAGGGCTAGGGCGCGCATCGCCAGCACGAGCATTACGCAGGTTCCCGGGCCGTTGCAGAGAATGACGCGGGGCGCGGCTTTGTAGACGATCTTGAGTGAGGCGAGGAACGCCCTGAGCGCGCCACCCAGGGCCTTGTAAATGGGCTGGCCCACATGGCGCGCGCGTGGCACTGCATGGGGGTGGCTGTGCGCCACACTCAGGGGTGTGGCGCCGGCGCGTTTGAGGCTAAACTCGTCGCCCTCAGAGTAGACTAGGTGGATGCCCGAGCCTTTCAAGTCGAGGCGCCCCAGAATCCGCAGCATCTCGCCGGTATGGCCGCCGGATCCCAAAAAGACCATTGTATCGGCGGTTTGTGGGCGGCGCAGGGCCAATATGACCCCGGCTACCAGCAGCGCCACCAACGCCACTAGGTGTATCATGGAGAAGGAGACGGTGCCAAAGGCCGAGTCTAGTGAGGCGATCCAGCCCAACGTGGGGCCAGAGACGCAGGCTGAAACCGCACAAACACAGCCTCAAGTGAACGAGGCGCAGCCAGAGCCGGTAAAGCCCGAGGAGGAGCAGGCACAAGCACAAGCGCCCGAGGCGCCCGAGGCGCCCGAAGCGCCCCCGCAGGCGCCTGAAACTGCGCCTCGAGAGCCAGAGAAGGCATCGGAAGGCCCGAACGAAGCACAAGAACACGCCCCTGAGCCCCTCAAGGAGGCGCAGCCGTCACCAAAGCAGGAACCCGAGGAGCCTCAAACACAGCCGGCCGAGGAGCCTCAAGTACAGCCAGCCGAGGAACCAAAAGCGCAGCCAGAGACCGGCGAGGCCCCTACCCCGGAACCGCTGGTCAAGAAGCGCAGGATAGACAGCTCTGACGTTCTCGAGAGCGTTGCACATTTCCCCGAGTTTGTCTCTAGCGTTGTGGTTTATGACCCAGCAGTGACGCCTGTATATCCAGACAAGCTGAATTCAATAGTCTGGGTACGCATTGCGCGTCGCTACCTGACCCGGAGCAATGAGGCGCTGGCCCAAAGAAAGCTATGGGGCACAGATGTCTATACTGACGACAGTGACGTTGTGGCGGCGCTGTACCACAATGGGCTAGTTGAGGACGGCGAAGATGACCTGGTTGCGAGCATCAAGCTGCTCCCTCGACTGAAAAAGTACCAGGGCAGCTTTAGCAACGACCTCAATAGCCGCACATGGGCGGCGCACCACGATGGAAACTCGTTCAAAGTAATGGGGGTCAAGCCAATGCCAGGCGGAAGTGCCGAGAACCCCGTGAGTGAGCGACTAGAGCGGGTGCGGCGGTGGGAGGTCCAGGCTGCTCGCCAGACGAGCCTGGCCGATCTCTTGGCCGCTGTAGAGAATAACTAGTATATATATTAGCACAAGTGTAGCAAGGCTCTATTATAGCCGCCGAGCCCCCCCTGGCCACCGCTGGCCACCGCTGGCTACCCACTGGCCACCCCACTGGCCACCCCACTAGCCGCTGTGCGTGACGCTGGCGCGATGCTCGGGCGTGCCCTAACCCTCGCACATAGTCGGAAGCTGTGGACGAATTTACGCTTAGTATGCCATACCTTACCCCCACCCGAAGCGCAGCCACTGCCACGAGCGAGAAGCAGCGTAAGAGCGGGTTCTTTGGCGCAGTCAAATCCCTCTTCTCCAGCAAAGACGCCAAGCGCCAGCCTGCGAGCCGCAGGCTGTCAATTCTGTCGATGGGTGGCGAAAGTGTCCCCGACTCTGAGGCGGACAAGGCGCTCCAGAAGCGGCGCGAAAACTGCTTGGCGATAAGAACCGCAAAGACAGAGCCAATTGAGGTCCAGCGGCTGCTCATTGACTGCGAGTTCTGCAATCCGCAGGACACGTTTGGCAGGCAAGTGGACATCAATACCCCACAGTTCACGTCGCGAGATGTGCTCCCGCCGGCGCAGGTGTGCGAGCTGGCCAAGGTCGAGCCAGAGTCCCAGTGGAACGCGGGCCTCCGCGAGTGGCTCGATATACGCGAGTGGTGGAACACCCCATCGGCGTTTGCGGTCCCCGCCCACCACAGTCTCGAGGGCGTCTCGAGCGAAAAGTATTTTGTGATTTATGACAAGTTTGTCCGGCGCACCCGCGTGCCCAAGGAGCCAATCAACCTGGACGATGCAGTCAAGATCCTCAAGGCCGGCTGGGTCGGCGAGGGCACCTGGCCAACAAAAACCGACCCGGAGGACGTGTGGAGCGACGAGGAAGTGCCGGCAGAGGATAGTGAGCACGAGCCTGACCGCATAGTCAAGTTCAGCACCGAGCCTCACCCCGGCCGGGAGGGCGCGAGCGGCCTGCGCAGGGTGGAGAGGACCCTCTCCAATGCGAGCAATGCATCGAATGATTTGGATCTGGTGCCCACGCGCAGCGCTGTGAGCTCCCTGATCAGTGTCACCGATACCGAGGAGTGAGCGTCGAGAGCTCGCTCTCAGTCGCCGGTGGCCGGTGGCCCATGGTCAGTGGCCGAGGCGGCACCGCTGTGCGGCGCACCGCGCTGTTCTATATATATTTATTGTTTATAGTGTTGTTTATCGTGTTGGGTTGGGTGCGGAAATTCAAAAGTGGGGCCCACTGATGACTAAGAAAGAGTGGGTCCCCTCACTGGCGTTGGACTTGCGGTTGATAAAGGGGGTGCTTTGAGTGGGCGGGGCAGGGGCGCACACCACATTCCACAAATCCACCGCTGGCCGCCCAGCGAGCTGTGGACAAGGGCCGCCTTAGCGCGGCCGCTTTAGCGACGCCAAGACCTACCCTTGCCCTGCCCCAATGCATAGCACCCCCCAGCCACCCCCTATGGACCCGCATTTGCATAATAGCTGCATCATCCCATGTCCGCCCCGGCAGAGACGATTCAGCAGGTGGCGACCGAGCCCGCCCTGCGAACCCCGGCCCCGAACGAGGCAGCTGGTGCACCTGAACAGTCCACAGGGGCGAGTCCGGGAGTGGCCCCACAGGTCCCACAACTGACCGCACACAAGGCCTCAAACGGGGTCAAAGAAGAGGCCGCAGAGCAGCCGCCCCAGCAAACTGCGGGCACGGATACTCCTCAGCCCGTGCAGAGAGCCCCGCAGGGGCCCCCCGTGGCATCTCAGACCCCGCCGCAGGGTGGAACTCTACACGGCGCTTCTCAGGCCACCCCGCAGCCGATGGCGTCGCCGGTGGGCCAACAGGCCATGCCTCAGATGATGCATATGGTTCAGCTGAATGGCCAAATGTACGCCGTCATGAGCTTTCCGCAGGGGTACTCGCCGCAGGGGTTTGGGCAGGGCCAGCAGCAGCCAATGATGATGCACCCGCAGATGATGCACCCGCAGATGATGTCCATGTTTCAGTCCCAAGGCCAAATGATGCCAATGATGCCCCAGGTGATGCCTCAGATGATGCCAATGCAGCAGGGTCAGGGCCCGCATGGGCAGCATGGCCCTGCTGGCCATCCTGGCCAGGGATACAATGTGCACATGTTCCCTCAGCAGGTGCGGGCGCCGATGCAGCCTCAGCCTCGCCCCCACGGCCCCCAGCCCCCCCAGGGCCCTCATATGCAGCCCCGTCCACAAACGCAACCCCAGCAACCCCGATCGCATCCCCTGACACAAGCGCACACACCGGCACAGAATGAGCTACCGGCGAGACCTCAAAATCAACTACCAGCACGCTCACCGGCACAGCAGCCCCCTCAAGCCCCGCGAAACCAGCAGTCGCCGCCCACACCTTTGCAGACAGCTCCGTCCAGCGCGCCCCGAGCAGCGAACTCGCATCAAGAGCCCCAGCCGGTCATCAAGTCCGAGCCAGAACAGCCCAAGATGATCCCACAGCCCGTGCAGCCCATTGTGGCCGCGCCGCGCTCGCCCGCGGCCAGCAGCCCTGGCGAAGAGGAGCAGGACGATTCAGACAGCAGCTTTGGCACCACTCCGGCCAAGCGCGCTAAACTTGAGGTCCGCAAAACACCACGCACATCCAACAAGGCTCTGACACCTGCCGAAAAGGCCGAGCGAGGTACCATCCGAGCGGCGGACCATATTGAGACGAGCGAGAAGCATGTGCTGGACACGCTAATCACAGAGTCCCCTAGATACACTATCAACGGGTTTGAGTGTCCTCACTGCGATAAGGTGTTCAAATTTCGCAAGCACTGCCGTCGGCACATGGTGAACCACACCACGGCGCGGCCGTACCAGTGCCCGCACTGTCGCAACACTTACCACCGCAAGGACACCTGCCAAAGGCACGTGTTTAACTGCAAGAGGCGGCCGGTAGGGGGTGTCCCCGGCCACCCTGAGCGGACTGAGGACAGCAAGATTCCGCGAACAAAAAAAGAGGCGGACGCCGCGAGCGATGAGGGTCAGTCTGGCGCAGACTCTGAGTCTGCTGAAGAGGCGGAGGCCGTCAAGCACGAGCCTATGGAGGAGCCTTCAGCGCTAGCCTCCTCAGAGCCGGCGCCCTCATTGCCAACGCCCTCCGAGCCAGCAAAAGCACCCACAATCAAGCAGCCCTAAGCGCTACAATAAATACTATAAAATCAAACAGCAGCCCGAGGCCTGTTGCTTTTGCGGTTTGGCACCTGTACTGGCACCTGTGCTGGCATCTGAGCCGGCCGGTGGTTTGGCCTGAGGTCTTGCGTCTCTCTTTGGGTACGAAGGGTACGTCACATCTCTGCTCTTTTTCTTCTTGAGTTGCGTCTGCTGTGGCTTGAGCACGGCCTTAATGGCGATCTTCACCGGCTCATCTACACACAGCCCATTCTTTGCCGACGTCTCCACAAAGGCATACGCCCCCTTCTCGGTCGCCAGATTTTGTCCCAGCTCGCGGCTAATGGTCCGAGTAGGGCTGTCGCTCTTACACCCAACCAATATGTATGGTGCCCCTGGGCAGTAGGTCTGGATCTCCGGGACCCATTTCTCAAACGCATTCTCCAGCGAGATCGGGTCGTCAACCGAGTAGCACACCAAGCACACATCAGTCTCTGGGTACGACAGAGCCCGAAGCCTGTCGTACTCCTCCTGTCCAGCCGTATCCCACATGGCCACCTCGATCAGCTGGCTGTCCTTGCGAAAGGTCTTTGTATAGTTATCAAACACGGTGGGGACGTACTGGTCGCTGAATTCGCCATTCAAATACCTTATTAGCAGCGACGTTTTGCCGGCACCGCCGTCGCCAACCGTCACGAGCTTCATTCGCAGCGAGGGCTGGCGGCGTGTGGGTTGCTCCAAAGGCGAGCTAAGCGAGATGGAAGAGTCGATCGCCAGCATACTGCGGCGTTTTTGATTCCTCAAGTCCATCTAATTTGCCGTCTGTTTGTGCGCTTTGACACAAAAATGCAAAGATGTTGTCAGCCCCTACAAACCCTACAACCTCCACATGCCTGACGCCGGCGTGCTCCACAAGGACCATTACAGGGCACGCATGTCCACGCTGCGCTTCAAGGCGCGCTCCCTTCTTTTATCGACCATCCGCGCAGAGACTGACATGCTCGCAGCCCTTCAGCGTCGCGTCAGAACGCCAATGCTCGACAGATATTTCGCACTTACAGCAAACCTCGGCACGCACTTGTTTTACATGGTGTTTCTTCCGCTGATATTCTGGTGCGGCAATATGGAATTGGGCAAGGATTTTGTGTGGGGGCTCGCAGTTGGCGTGGCGCTCACCGGCGTCGTCAAGGACTGGCTCTGCCTCCCCCGGCCGCTAAGCCCGCCCGTGCACCGCATCTCCATGAGTGGCTCTGCATGTCTCGAGTATGGTTTCCCCAGCACTCACAGCTGCAACGCCTTCACCGTCGCCCTGGTGCTCCTGGACCATTTTGATAACGCCATGTTGCCGGTAGTCGCTCTAGTGACCACAATCGTTTTGGGGAGACTCTACAGTGGGATGCACGGGTTTCTGGATGTAGGGCTTGGATCAGTCCTCGGCATCTTTGTTTATTATATCAGGGCCTTGTCAAAACAGGCGGTCAACTCTGCCTTTGAGAGCATTGAGCTGGCTACAGTAATTTCCTTTTTTGCCGTTTGCACCTTTATCACCCTTCACCCTCAACCAGTGGATGATTGCCCTTGCTTTGACGACACCGTCGCCTTTCTCTCGGTGCTGTTGGGTGTTGAGGTTTTTACTGGGATTTCCGCCACAGGTGGTAGAATCCAACCCCCTAGTAACCTCTTGAGTGCTGGCTTGAGGTTTGTTGTGGGCGTCGCGATCATTGTCGGCTGGCGTATTGTCGCCAAAAAGGCAATGCTCGCTATTCTCCCCAGCGTGCTGCGCAAGCTGCAAAGCGTCGGGCTCACGCTTCCGCGCAAGTACTACACCCCTGCGTCGCAGTATTCGTCCATTCAAGTGCCCGGAGAGACTGTGATTGACAGTCCTGAGCAGTTCAGAAAGACAATGTCACAGCTCAGGCGCACAAGAGGAAGGTCAGATTCGGTAGGTGTTCAGTCCGAGCACGACTACTATGAGGCGATGCAAAACCCCAAAGCCCCATCTCGTAGGCTGAGCGACAGCTTCCAAGCACCTCGGAAACGCTACGATGTGGAAGTTGCAACAAAGATGGTGGTTTACACGGGAATCCCGCTGGTGGTATTTTTCGTGTCAATGCCAGTCTTTGAGATGTTGGGTATATAAATATTTATCAACGCGAAACGGTCTCAAGCATCCTGTAGTTGCACGCCGTGCTCGCCGCCTGTAGCTCGGGGAACTTGAGGGCCAGGTGAACTAGGCCATAGTCCTTTTCGAATCCCTTTTGCTTGGCCTGCTGCCACGTCCACCACGCTCGCTCCGGATCGCTAAATTTCTGAGCTGCTAGCAGATTCGTGTGCGCTAGGGACCTACTGAAGGCGTCAAGGTCCAGCGCCCACCACATGACGCAGTCTAGGAGTCGCTCATCCGACTGTTTTAGGTACCCTCTGGCTAGCTGCTCCAATAGCGCCACATATTCCGCGTTGAAGTCTAGTTTTGAGCCGGTTTGGGTGCCAAAAAATTGGCTGTTTAGTTGCGCGTCTTTTGGAAAACACGGATTCTTGTGCTCCCTCACTTTGGACATTACAATTTGGAGTTGCCTTGAAGGGTAGGGTACAGGTACCCGAGGGAGAGCAACGCTACCAGCCAGGTACCGCCATGTTGCCAATTGACCTCTCAGATATGCATTTTTTAAAGCCACGGCTAGAAACCCAACGCTCAGTCGTTCGCCTGTTTGAATGAGCGCATCAATAATAGTCTGGGCTTCGGCCAGCTTTTGTTGGGATTGGAGCCTAGTGACGAGCTTGACCCAGTCTGAGCAGCTGAAATGCGCCGTACTTGCCGATTTGGCGAGCTCATGGCTAAACCGTTTCGGGGCCAGCTGCAGTAACCTCTTGACGTCTGCTCGCTGGGCATGCCTCAGGGGCATCAGCTCGGAGAGATGCTCCAGATTCTTGTCGCTGGGTCGCTCGACAAGGGCCTGGTCCACGGCGACGTTTGTCAAAAACTGCTGGGCGATCCGTCTCCCTGCTGCCTCAAAGCTTGTGCAGGCAATTCGTGGGGTTCCAAAAGCGGTGAGTGGCACATTGTAGTACCCAGTGTGAGCCGGACCTGGCATAACTCCTTGCGCCCCTTTCTGTCGGACTTTGTAAGGACGTCGTGACTGGACAAAATGATTGCACTATTTCTTGAGGCAGAACTAGCCGGCATCAACAGTCTCTCTCTGGTGGAGAAATTCGCAGATTGGTACAAGTTTGAAATCAAGGTCAGCTGCTCGCAGTGCAGAGAGCCGCACGACAAACCAGTCACATTCAACTCGCACGAAAAGGTTGAAATTCAAGGCTCCCGCGGCGAGGCCAATTTGGTGATCAAGTGCAAGTTTTGCGGCAAAGTCGGAAACTTGAGTGTGGAAAACATCCAAGCGTACACAGGGTCAAAGACTCCAGTGGCGACCTTTGACTGTAGAGGTGTCGACTTGCTTGAATTTGTGCCCAGCGGCCAATTCGAAGCAAAATCCGACAAGTCCACGTTCCAGGTCGAGTTTGAGAGTGGCGAATGGTATGACTATGACGAGAAAGCTGGAGAAGAAGTGTCAATCACAAATACACAGTGGACATTCGAGAAAGTTAAATAGTATGCCGCAAGGAGGCTTTTAATATATCTAAATTGCATCTATAGGCTCAATTTAGACTCTGTAGAGCCGTGGGACCCCAGCGTCCCTTTTGTGCTATCGATGTTTCCTGTGCACTCTCCCTTGTCGACGTAAATGCTCATTGTTTGACTCTGGCTGTGTATGCGCGTCCATAGCTGTAAAAGACAGGGTTCTTTTAATAGGGTGGCCACTTTAACAGGGGCTACAAGAACCACAAAATCTTCTTTCTTCAGCCGTAAATTGATCTCAGAGCCAGGCCACAAGTACCAGGGGTTGTGTTCTGTGACGCAGAGCTCTGAATTAGCGAGAACCTTATAGATAATTGTTTGCTGTGTGTTGTTGCGCAAACAGAGGTTGTGGTCCATAGAAGAGGGACGCGTGACGCCACGGACCCCTGCATCTAACTTAAAACACAGCCGAGCTAGAGTGCGCTGACCAACTTAAGTGCGTATCAAAACAAATATACATTGCAGTGTGCTATTGTAATCTACTAGTTCATTTCGAGAGAACCTCACAACTTTTTAACAGGCCCCACGGCGGCATCGAATTCTATAGTTAGCTCATTCGTCCATATTCGTCAAAAAATGATTCCGAGGATTGACAGGAATGGTTTTTGGTATAATCATCACTTACATGTTGTCAGGTTGACAAAATTTTTCTTCTAATCTCGACATGAAATTTCTAACCACGAATTTTGTGCAGTGTACAGTTCCATCTTGCGCTCGCTCCTCCAATGCTTTTCCCCTCAAGTATCAGGATTGCGAGCTCGTGCAGAAGGCCGTTGAATTTAACCCCGACCTGGTGGCCTCAATTCTGGTCAAGGTGGACTGGCCAGCCTTGCTGCTCGTAGCCAAGGAATTGGGCAACGAATCTCTTCCGGCCGTGAAGCCAGAGCTCAACGGCGACGAGCAACTCCTCAAAGATCTGCACGTACTGCTATTTGAAACAAATATTGTTGAGGGTTCCATGGTGTGTCGTAACTGCGACCACATTTACTACATCAAAAGCAGTATCCCCAACTTTTTGCTACCCCCTCACCTCACTTGAGCGGGTACTCACACTCGAATAGTTGCCTGTCGTGTGAGAAGTCTCCTGATGCGATGGGGTCCTGTTCGAAGTGCTAGCTATTTATTCCAGTCGTAGTGAGATGAAACGCTGTTTTGCATAGTTATTTCAGAGCTAGATGGATAAAAAAAAAAAAGGCATGGAAATTTTGAAGGGAAGTGAAAAAGAAAAAAGTATTGACGACCGAGGGATTCGAACCCTCGCCTCCGAAGAGATTAGAGCCTTAATCTAACGCCTTAGACCACTCGGCCAGATCGCCAACTCAATTATTGTCAAAATTTGGCTGAACAATAATATTCTTAAAACCAAACTAAGCACGCGCAAAACGTCTTACAAAAAGTGAAACGTAAAACATGTTTTTTGAGTTTCCTCTGGTAAATTAGAGTGCTAGTGTTCACGTGACCTAAGATCACGTGATATATATGGTTTGGCAACTTTCTCAAATTAGCGGCGCCAGAAACGGCGCGTTACAAAAGAGGAAAAAGCGGCAGATGCAATTGCGGCGGCATAGGGCCTGGAAGCGCAAGCCTTGGGAAGCCAGAGGACGGCTGCTGCTTTTCGCGTCGCACCCCCCACCCACATCAAGGGCCTATGGGCTTGAGTTTACAATCAGATCCTTTTGGAGATGGACTCAACTTTGAACGTTTAAACATAGAATCGGTTGCGGCCCAGGTCCGCACCCCGCGTCATTGAGAAGCGGTTAAACTAAATAATACCAAAAAAAAAAAAAAACAAGCGGGGAGGGACGCATTTGGATACTCAAGACTGGCAAATATATTTTCGTAACCCCATGAGGTGGCCAGGTAGGTAACCAATTGGAGAAAATAACGTCTACGTGAAGCGAGAGAATTTAGCTGTATTCACATATGGAAGACTCCAGCAGCGCAGGAGAGCCTAAAGGTATGCAAAATGCATTCTAGAATTTTATACAATCTCAAAACAGTGGTTTCACATACTCACAATGCTTGCTGGGTTGAGTTTCAGCCGAAAAGACAAACTATGGCGCTAGTTACAACTATTTAAGGTGCTACATAGTGAAATACTATATAAGAGAGCATAAATATGTTCGGAGAGGTAGCTGTACTATGCGCTCATCAAATTCTCGAGGCTCAAGAGTCCACATGCCAACATGTACACCATACGCCGGCTACGCGCAGGCTCAAAGTGTCTAGCTCTTGCAATTGGCCTTGCCAATAGGGTCTCAAAAAACTTTCTTAGGGACTAGAGAGCCATGCAAGACTCTGTGTTGACGCCGAGCGCGCGTGCTCGCGCGCCTGCTCAGCTCAAGCCAGGGATTCTTTCTCCCTGCATCTTTTGGCGCTCTCTATCCCTTTCACGCTGTCTGTACTTCTCCAATTCATCGATAGAGTCTTCAGCGCCGGTATCGGTGTAGAACCGGTCATTGAAGGCTGTGGGATCATCTGGACGGGAACGTACCCACAGTCGAACACTCTTGTCATTAGACGCAGAGCACAATGCATGCCCGGAGGGATGATAAGCCAAATCCCAAATTGGCCAGGTGTGAGCTTTGGGGATACTTAGGGAGGGCTCCATCTGGTCGTCGAGTGCATCATTTAGCAGGAAATGGTTGAGGGTACCATCCTGAGTGCCAGTGGTCAGCAGTTCAGGCTGGGTAGGGTGCCATGCTAGTGCGGAAACGTCTGCCTCGTGGCCGCGCAGCACTAAGGTGTGCTTCATCATCCTTAGATCAAAGATACGCGCTGAGTTGTCGCGCGACCCGCTCGCAAGCAGATTTTGATTGCCAGTGGGCTGGAATTTAGTTTTCGAAACGGTATTTTTGGAGCCGTGGATGGTGCTCAAGCACTCTTGCATGCGAGGGTCCCACAATTTGATAAGATTATCCTTTGAGCCACTCACAAGCAGCGACATAGTTGGATGCCAATCACAGCACTTTACATCCCAGCCGTGGCCCTTGAGAGTGGCCTCATCCTTCATTGTGGTGAAGCTCCACACCTTGACGAGCCCTTCATCAGAGCATGTCACGAATTTTGTGTCGTTTGGCGAAAATGAAATATCTCGTACACACTCGCGATGCCCTTGCACCATGTGAACATTGTTAAAATTGGGCTGCCATACCTTGAGCATTCCTTCTTGATCTCCAGAGATGAGCCACTCTCCCGTGTGATTGTAGGTTGCGCAGCGCACCGAATTTTCGTGAGCCTGCATCAACATCTCAAAGTTGAAGTTTTGCCCGTTCCACAAGGTGAATTCTCCCGACATGGCACCGGTCAGAATGCGACGAGCGTCGGGTGTCCAAGTACAGCACAGTACGGGCTGCTTCGATTTGTTGACATTCATTCTTATGAACTTTGCATTCAGCTGGACTTGTGGGGCTGTCGAATACGCGACACTGGGCACCAGGTTGGTGAGGTACGACGCCTGCGGCTTTATGGATGTATGCCGGAGCGGATCGCTGAATTTGTTGTGCACAGTCCAGTTTACAAAGGAGTTGCCATAGTCGAGCACCTGTCTGTCCATGTCAGGCTACTTTTAAGGCTGTGTTGAAGGGCTCTTTGTGGGCTCTGTCAGACGTCCGTTCTGACTGATGTGGGGCGAAGACGAGTTTGATGTAGATGAGATTCTCGCAAACGAGGACACAGCGCCGGAGAAGCTGCACCAAGCGCTCATAGAGGCCGCGCAAAATGGCAATCATGATCGGATCGCCGAGATCCTAGGCAACTCCGAGGCTCTTGAGCTAATAGACGTTGACAAGCCCGATGAAACCGGCAGCAGCGCCCTCGTATATGCCAGCTGCTACTCAAGTGAAGCCACAGTCATTGAATTGCTGCGGTTCGGCGCGGATCCCAATGTCACAGACAGCAACCAGTGGACGCCACTCATGTGGGCTGTGCAGAACGCCAGCCTAAGTATCGTCGAGAGATTAGTCGAACAGGGCGCAAATGTGGAGTATACTACCGAGTCTGGCCGCTCAGCGCTGTCAATGTGCACCCCCGGCTCAGCCACATATGGCTTCTTTAGCTCCCAGGGCTATGTCAAGGACGAGTCAACAGGCTTTTACCAGGCTGCGCTGGACCCAACTGAGGCTGAGGAAACCTTCAGATCAAAGCTAGAAGAAAGCTCACAAGCGCTGGGCATAAGCCTCGAAGATGAACCTGTGCTCGAGCAGCAGCCTCTTGAGGATGATTTCGATTGGGAAGACACGACGAATTTTGTATTGAATCCAAAAGACATACCCGTCATGCTTGACCTCCTTTTTGCATCGGTCCCCTTCTCCAAGGGGGTGCAACCCGTGGCAGCAAACTGCTTGTTTTTGGCCCTCAGGCATTACTCGTATTCTCAGAACGAGGGTGCCCTAGTGGGGCTGGTAACATCAGCTATCCAGCGCATTGAAAAGGCAACCAGCGCAAGTGAAGATCTCAAAATGTTGGTCTATTGGCTGGTACAGGTGCAGGCCTTAATTTATTATTTGCAGCGTGACGTGAAAACGAAGCAAGAGACGGCGGCGTTTTTGGCCAGCTTTGACAACCTTCTCGACACCCTTTTTGGCCGTGTCGTGCACTGCGCCAAGCGGCTAATCGAGCCACTCCTCAAGCCTTGTTTGCTTGATTTTGCAAATATACCGGGAATTGACACGATCAAGTACCGAGGCGACTGGACCCTGTGGCGGAAAAAGGAATCCCCACTACCCGAAATCGATATCCTGCCGCCCAGCTTTGAGGCGCTGCGGAAACCTGCACCTCGTAGGGTTACCGCCGTTCTCTCGAGTCTTTTGCTCATTTTGCAGGTCTACAGCGCACACCCCGTCATTATTCAGGATATATTTGGCCAGCTACTATATTGGATTGGGTCGTCTTTGTTTAATTCGGTGACTCGCACTCCAAAGTATATGGCACGAGTGAGAGCCATGCAAATCCGCTTGAATATCTCCACTCTAGAAGACTGGTGTCACAATAACAACCAGAGACCCCAAGACGATGTAATGCACACGGGCCCACCCACCTACAAATCTCTGGATCAGCTCTGCAAGATGCATCTCGCCAGTATTGCGGAAATACTGCAATGGCTGCAGTGCTTTAGTGGCTTTGGCTCGGATTTCACCAATGTGGTTGCCGCGATGCAGGAGCTCAAACAGCTGAACCCCAGCCAGCTGCTCTATGCAGCCAAGCACTATCGCGCAGAGATCGCTGAACCCGTGCTGGACAAGGAGTACCGGCGATATTTGCAAGAACTCGAAGCCCAATGGAGAGCGTCAGACTCTGCGCCGCCAGAGCGGGCAGATGGTAGCATCCTGCTGCCCAGCAGCCCAATTGCATCCGAAGATATTTTCTTTGACGAGAATCTCCAGTTACCCATTGTCAAACCTAGCTTTGCCGAGATGCTCGTGTTTTGGGGCGGTGGAACTGACGGAAGTGACACGACCAGCGGCCACTATTTTAGGCCGTCTATCCCCGCTGAAATTTCCGACGAGCTCGACAATCAGTCGTCACAAAATGTCTACGAGCCATTGGAAGTCCCCAAACCCGTCTTTTATAACTAATTACGTACATGGACTTCCAGCTGCTGGTGCACGAGGCCAGGCAGGCTCTGCGGGAGGCTGGGGACATGTGTACAGCGGCCAATGCCAGTTTCCTAGTGATACGGCGGAACGTTGAGGAGTCGCTCGTGCTTTGGGCGCGCGCACAATTTTTGTGGACGGCATTATCGTCCCAGCTGCAAAACACGGGAAACGCGTACATCCTCTTGAATCACAACGTCAGTCAAGTTGAGCACCGCTCTGCGAGTACTCTCAATCAGCTCAAAGCAGCAGGATCATCCTTGGAAGGCCTTTTGGGCAGTCTCAAGGCTACGCCGTTGCACGACGATCCTGACCGGAGTCTGTACATTTTTGTGCATAGCGAGGATGTTGCACATCTGCAAGCCCAGGTCAGCGAACTGGAACACCAGCTTGAGGCCAGTAGCGGCCTGACCGGCCTACCTGTGCAGGCTCAACGTGAAATCAGCCAGCTCAGAGGCTCAATGCCTCAATTGGGTCCAGTTTCGGTTGATTCTTTGGGATCACTCTGCGAAACTGTTGCCGGTAATCTGCAGGAGATGGCCGTGCTTTTGGAAGGGGTCACCCAGCACTATGATCTCTGCTGCGAGGCAGAAACCCTCAGAGACCCCCAAGAAATCGAGGAGGTGCAGCAGGTCCTCGAGGATGACCAGACACAGCTGCAGGATGCAATCAAAACGCTAGGGGCTCTCCATGACCTGGTGGAGAAACAAAACCTCCACGTCGAGTCGGATCTTGCCTCTCTTCAGGAAACAATGCGGGAACTCAAGGCCTTCTTTCACAAATGTGAGCATTTTGTCAACAAGCGGCTCGACGCGTGCGTCCACCAAATCGACCAACACACCGGCCAGCTGGAACAAAAACTCTCCCGCGCGGCAGAGCTCGTGGGCGAGGTCGAGGGGCTCTGTGAGTACTACCGCATGTTTCAACTAGGTTACAGTGCCCTTCTCAAGGAGAAGCAGCGTAGGAAAAAGTACGAGGAGCAGCTGGAGCTCTTGAGGGCTGAGATCAATGCCACCATGGGCAGGCACCGACAAAAGGAACTCAAAGCCCGACAGGAGTTTATCAACAGGCACGGAGAGTACCTTCCTGGCGATATCTGGGACCAACTGGGAGACGAGCCTGAGGTGTATACGCTACGTGCGCAGCGGTAGCTAAACCTATTTAATATTTATTGTCGCTGCACGGTTCCGCGTCGTAGCCTGAGGGGCCGTACATATTATGCATGCAGGAACGGCGATTTTTGCGCCCAAAGCCGTCCCAATGCATCGCTTATGCGCAGAATTTTTCTGCGCGCATGAGAGTGAGAAAGTCTGAGCAGCGAGATTAATTAAGAGCTAGAAAAGGAAAAAGTTAGAGGGGGATTCAAACCTGCACAAGATCGATCTCCTCGACAATCTCCTTCTTGACGGCGGGATTCTTGCGAGCGAGGAACTTGAATGCATGGTAGATGAGGGCACTAAAGAGACCGCCCAAAATGGGACCAACCCAGTAGATCCAGTGGTACACGGGGAAGCTCTTGCCAGCGACGCAGGGGCCAAAAGAGCGAGCGGGGTTGACGCCAGCGCCAGTGAAGGGAATGCACACCAAGTGGGCCACAAACAGCGACAGGCCAATAGCGATGGAATTAAGGTGGATGTGCAGCTTGCCGTGCTCAATGGCAGTAAACAAAACGGTGATGCAGAGCAAGAAGGTGCCAAAGGCCTCAATGAAGACACCCTGGGACTTGGAGGTCTCCAGGCCAAGGGCATTGGCAAACAGAATCTTGCCAGGGGTCATGGCGTCAACAGCAGCGGCAGCAGCCATACCGGCCAAAATCTGAGCCACAATCATAGCAGCACCGGTGATGATGTCGAGATTGCGAGTGACCATCAAGGTCAAGGTGACTGCGGGGTTGAGGTTACCGCCAGAGATGGGGCCAAAGACAGTAATGGCAATGGAAACACCAAAGCCAAAGCCAAGGGCAATGACGAGGACTACTGCCGCATTAATGGTGTTGGGGTAGTCGGTGGATGCAGTGGACACGGCAGCAAGGTAGTCGTGGTTGGCGGCCTGAGCAATGATGTACGCAGTCCACAGGAACATGAATGTGCCGCACAATTCACCAAAGAACGAAAGCAGCAGCTTGGTCTTGAAGGAAGGCGCGGGAACGTGCGTCTCAGTGCTTGCGGTTCTGTCCGAAACGGGGCGCTCCTGAACCAGGCGCTCAGCGCCCTCAGGGACGGCAACGTTGTCAGAGGTTACAGTGTCGACTGGCTTGCTTTCCATTTGTGGTATGCCGCTGGGCAAATGGGTGGGCTTTTATGTGGTGGTGCCGATCCAGAAAATATTCTGCATATGCACTGCACTGCACTGCACTGCAATGCAATGCAACTGTAGGATGTCCTCGTCGGACTTGGCTACGGAGACTCTTTCGTCAAGTTCAATCCCTAGCATGAGAAATTAAACTGATAAGGCGCATATGCAGAACCCACTATGCATGGCCGAGGTCACATGCCTGGCAGCGCCGCACCATGCGCGCCCGTACCGGAAAAAAAATGAGGCGTCATCATTTGAGAGTCTCAGCCCGCGACCATGCTGCCGGACTGAGACAGCATCAGACACAGTATGCGGTGCGAGCATGCATGCTTAATGAGGCGTATGCGGGTCATCCTAATTTTGCCGGGACACGGCGGGCCTCTTGGCGCAGCCTGTTTCAGGGTGTGCTTCAAAGCCGTGGCTCCTTGCCGCACCGGCGCTTGAAAAGATCAGCACTAGTCGTCCTTTGGTATGACGCCTCCGCTCCTTGGTTTGCCAACTAGAGAAAAAAGGGGCAAGCCTGAAACCGCGACTGCACATTTGGTTCAATGGTGCATGGGGAATTATGTGTAGAGGGCTAAACCGATGAGGGCGCGTGCGAGAGGGTCTTGCCGGGCGCCCCGGAGCCAGCCCCCATGACGATCAGTGCTTGTGGCCGCCTTGAGGGCGTTTTTTTGCAGCTTTCACGGCCAAAATATTCTGTGCTATTTTCGGCTTGATTTAATTTCACACCATGCGTGTCGGCAGACCTAAGCCAAAGCTGCAGGTGGCTGCAGGTGCTGTGGCTACACCTGCAGCAGGTGGCTGTGGCTTTTTTTGAATGTATAGAATGTGGGTTTATGTACAAATTAGAAGCTCTCGGAAGTGGCGCTCACCCCTACTATGGCTCTGGTATGGCTAGGGGAACAAATCTGGGCGGAGCGTTGTCACCGGCATACCGCTCACAAGAAACCGTCCTCCAAATTCTTAAACTCATGCACCAAGTCGTTTAAACTCATGTTTTTTGAGTCCTTTGAGCCCCTTCTCTTTACACTCACAGTGTGGCTGGCCACCTCCTTGTCGCCTACCACCAAGACAAAGTTCGGGTGCAAGGCAGCTGCTTGACGTAGCCGCTTTCCCAATGGCTCGGCCTGGGCCATCAATTCCACATCAAAGTTACGCGCGCTCATTGGAACCAGCCCTTGCTTGGTTTGACCTTTAAGCTCAGCGGTGATTTTGGCGGCGTAATCGTGGTGCTGAGCGCCCACAGGGAGCACAACTGCTTGCCTCGGGTTGAGCCAAAATGGCCACACACCCTGATAATGGTCAATGAGCATTGCAATGAACCGCTCAAAGCTACCGAAAATCGCACGGTGAATCATTACAGGGGTATGCTTTTGCTGGTCTGCTCCGTCGTACTCGAGCGCAAACTTGTTTGGGAGATTAAAATCAAGCTGAATGGTTGCCGTTTGGTGGCTCTTACCGGTATTGTCCTGCACAATGAAATCGATTTTGGGCCCATAAAATGCGCCGTCGCCTTGGTTTATTGTCCAGTTACTGCCATGCGTGTCCAGTGCTGCTTTGAGATCTTGTTCTGCCCTGGCCCAAATATCCAGCGGCCCGCTGAACTCTGATGGCCGTGTGCTCAGAGTCATATTAAAGTCTAGGCCAAACTGGGTGTATACCGAGCTAATAAGATTGATTGTCGCCTCAATCTCCCCCCTTACTTGCTCCTGGGTGCAGAAAATATGGCCGTCGTCCTGGTGAAACCGCCTAACGCGGGTAAGCCCCGAGAGAGCTCCACTGGCTTCGTTGCGATGCAACGGACTGAGGTCTGAGAACTTGATTGGCAGGTCGCGGAACGACCGTTCTTGCGATTTAAACAGCAAACAATGGCCAGGGCAGTTCATCGGCTTGAGCGAGTACGAAACCTCGCTCTCGGCGTCACCATCGACATTGTGGCCATGCCCGTCGCACACTCCAAACATGTCGTCTTTATAGTGCTCCCAGTGGCCAGAGATCTGCCAGAGTTCCTTGCGATACAGTTGGGGCGTAACGACCTCCTGGAATCCGTAATTGTTGGTTTGGGCTCGCACAAACGCGGCCAGCTTTTGAAACAGCCGCGCCCCCGGGGGCAAGAAAAACGGAGTTCCTGGAGAGTATGGGTGCGAATACCACAGCTTTTGCAGGCTGTTTGTGGTGTACCTTCGCATAAGCAGTGGAATAGTTCAATATCTACATAAATACTACCTCTTGGCATTAGGCATGGGCATTCCCGGCATTCCTGGCATACCTGGCATTCCCGGCATCCCCATAAACATGGGCGGCATACCCATCTGGGCCATCACCTTTTGAGGGGTGAAGTTCGCCCGCGTGTGGTCCTGCTTGGAGCAGTACGCAGTCCAGGTGAACTCATCAAAGCCATAGTTGAAATAATCGGTTAGATCTGCGCCCGGCTTGCGCCATGGTTTGTCCTCAAAGCTGTTGAGATCGATTTCCGTGACTGGCTTGCCGTTGATGGTCGCGACAGCATCCACATCGACTCCAGGGACCTTTGCCTTTTCTGAGGCGGTCGATGCGGCAGACTTGGACGCTGCAGTCGACGCCGCCGCGTTGCTAGGCTTGTCGCTCGGGGTCGGCTGACGTAATCCAGGTTGTGCACTGGCGGCTGTCTCCTGCTGCTGCTGGTGGGTAGGGGCCGGGACCGCAGGCCCTGTTCCTGGTAGAGGCGCCAAGATAAACTCCACATCGGACTCGTCATCGCTGCTCGAGTCCTCTCGCTGGCGTTTGAGGTCGCTCATTTCTAAGCGAAGGCAGAGCGGTAGAAGGAGGAGGAGGAGCACGAGCAGGAGGTGAAGCAGCGGCCCTCGCCATGGTGCTCAGTGTTTCTGGCTGCGCACCTGGTCTTTATCTCTTTTTACTCAAGAACGGACCTGGGGTCATAACTTTAAATGCTAATAATGAACTATGCTATGGCTCTTTATATCGCCTATATGTACTATGCAATGGTGTGCGGCTTCTGTACCCTGCATCTGCAGGTTACATTGTAACTCTTTAGCCCACAACCTTCATCACCCGGTCAAAGAGCGTCTCGAGTGAAGCAGCATCATCCCAAACGCCATCAAATGAGTTGATGCCAAGCCTCTTTGTTGTTTGCTCCTCATCGACCATATCGTCGCTCTCTGCCAGGCCAGAATACAGGACCACTTTATCCTGTTGCTTCGATGTAGCCTTTGGCGCACTAAAAGCGCCGCCAATTGACGAGATCACACCCTGCACGTCCACAAACGAGAAGCCGTTGCCAAAGGGGACAATGGCGCTGACCGCTGCGGCGTGGCTCACTGCAGCCAGTGGAATGGGGCTCGCCACGTCCAAGAGTACAACGCGCGAGTGTACTCTGTACCCGCTATCGAGGTAGTTGACTGCAAGACCCAAATTTCCCTTGTTGACGGCGAGCAATCTGCCATGGGCCGACTGCACAGCAATAGACCACGACTGTTGTGCGAGCACCAGGTCCCACACCACGAGGCGCTTCTTGCCAAGGATGATGATAAATTTGCCGCTGAATGCAATAGAAAAGATCTCAGAGCCAACAATGTTGTCCAAAGTAGAAACGGGCTTCAGGCTGGCGGCACTAACTACCTGGACGGACTGGTCATGAGCAACCGCCAATGCAGACCCGTCATGGCTCCAGGCAAGACTGACAGCTTTGGAGCTGATGTTGAAGCCCTTGAGAGTGCGTCTGAGGGCCCACTTTTTGTCAAACTTCCACAGTTTGAGCTCGCCAGTGTTGGACGCTGTGAGGAATGCATTCTCTGTTGGGTGAGGACACGCTGCGGCCACACGTGTACTGTGGGGCTCAATAATTGTGGCCACAAGCGTCCACCCAGCATCAAACTGCCAAAATTTGAGCGTGGTGGCCACATCGTAGGATGACTCCAGCTTGTCAACGCCAGCACTTGAGCTCTCATCCACCGTCAACATCCACTTGCCATCGTTGGAAAACTCGAGCTGCGTGATACTGGGATCACTGATTTGGATCTCACTGCGAACCTTTCCGACCGGAACGCTTGGTGCGATATTAACCACAGATTCTTGCTCGTCCTTGACAGGGTTGTAGACCTGCACCTGGCAGCCTGGGCGCCCATTCTTTTGAGGAACAACAAAGCATGCGTTGCGCGTACCAGGGTGAATCCGGTAGATGGTCGAGTAGTCGCTGACCGGCTCATTGGCGTGCTTGCGGCGGCGCTTCTTCTCCTTCTCGCTTGAAAGCACAGCATTTGCATAGTGCGTACGGACCCCGCTCACGCTGAGACGGCTGAGCAGGTCAGTGGCGCTCAACAGGAGGACCTGAGCATTGTCAAGGGTCACTGCGTACATTGTAGAGCTGGCGTTGCTTTTGATAGTTGTGACAGAGCCATCGAGACGGGGCAGAAATTGCTGCTTGTCGGCGTCCATTTGCCAAAACACAAGCACCCGCTCCTCACCTCCAGAAATCAGATAGGCATCACCCAGGGTAAAGTGCAGAGCCCTGACTGGCTCCAAATGCCATTTGAGACTGCGCACGCCCTCTGCATAATAAATATCAATCACACCAGCCGGGGACCCCACAGCGACGAGGCCCTTGTTGGACACGGCGATGCTCGACGTGGGCCGGGTTCTTGCGAGCTTGGTGCTGGTTTTGGAGCTCATGTGAAAGGTGTCCACGTGGGCAGAGTGAGCAAAGGCGAAAAACTCGCCATTGTTGGAGATGCCAATCTGGTCAGTTTTGGCGGTGGTGAAAAACTCTTTGCTTGAGTTTGCGTGCACAGAGCCTAGGGCAATACCATTTTCTGTACTGTAGAGAGCCAGAAGATTGTTTTTCTCATCCACAGACACGATCTTGATAATTTTTTTGGCGAGTGGCACGAGTTCTGTTTGGCCCTCTCCTCCTAGTCCAACGAGATGAACCTGGCCATTCTCATGAACAACAAACACTGATTGCTCGTCCTTGGTGAGAAGAATCTGGGATACTGCTCTACAGTCGAGAGGAATTTTTGCCGTGACTTGTTTGGTGCTGAGCTGGTAAATTTTCAGGCTGAGAGCTGTAGGTATAGCCACCTCAGCCCTGTTTGAGAAAAATAGTGGCTCGAGCGACGGGAAATGGCCACCCGTGGACGATCCAATTGTCCAAGATTTTTCAGACATATGTGTAGTCAGCGATCAGAAGTTTCACGAGGACATGGTTGGGATGCAGAGGCCTCAGCCTGTGCCTGAGGAAGGACCATGCAGGCTTTTAGGTGGCACTCCTTATTGTGTTGAGAAAAAACAAAAAATGTGGGGTACCCACACACGTATGCAAGAATGTGGGTCGATAGTGTAATCAACGCCCAATCGTGCGAAGCTAGCTCTGGGCACGCAGAATCCACCCGAACTGATGGTTCATCCAAATTACCTTGGGCCGCTGGGTACGTTGAGAATACTGGTTTTGTCTACATAAATAATGAGAAAATGCTATACCGGTCCTAATCACTCTCGTCCATATCGAATCCACCATGCTGGCCACTGCTACGCATGCCTGCAACGCGCTCAGCATCAACCTGGCCTTGGACCTTCTTCTCCATGCGGGTAATTTCCTCCTCTGCATCCACAGCGTCAGCTTCTGCGTACTCCATCACCAGGCGACGACCAAGCAAGTGCGCGCCACTGAGTGAGGCCATTGCCGTCTCAGCTTCTTTGACTGTGGCGAATTCCGCAAATGCGAAACCACGAGTCTGCTTGTTGAACTTGCGCGGAAGACGGAGCGAGCGCAGCTGGCCAAACGTACCAAAAAGATCGTAAATATCTTGCCTTGTAGTTTCGAATGGAACGTTTTTGATGACAATCTTGCTGGTGCTGCTCTTTTTGACCTGCTCAGCCGCACCCCTTGTGCTGGTCTTGAGTTGCAGAGCATGATTATCCAGCTTGAAGCCCTGGAAGGCCTTGATGGCGACTTCGGCATGCTCAAGCGTGTCAAACTCAGCAAAGCCGTAACCCATGCTCTGTCTTGTGCCTTCTGTCTTACCAGGCTTGGTCTTGACCTGAGCAGTAATAAAGCCGGGAGATTTCTTGAAGAGTCTTGAAAGCTCGGCAGAGGTAGTGCTGAAATTGAGATTCTTGATAAAGACCGAGACGTGAACGGCGCTTGTGATTTGCTCTCCAGCGTCCAGCTCGAGTAGGTCGTTGGCACTGGTAACCTTTTCCTTCTCCACCAGCTGCATCTTCTCGCCAGACTCGTCTAGCAGACCCTTGGGCGCCTTTTGCAGGTACAAGATAGAATTTCCCAAGCGGCGAAAGGCCAGTTTTGAGAAAGCTGCCCGGCCGCTCGACTGGGCAACGTACTGCACTATAGCAATTCCTCCATCAGGAGGCATGAGAACGCGCACAAGCTCGCCGTGCGCCCCAAAAAGATCACTGAGCTCTTCTAGAGTGCAACCGAATGGAATATTCTTGACAAGAATGATATTGTCGGTGACATCCTTTTTATCCAACTTTGCCAGGTCCACTCCTTTACTCTTGAAGTACGTTTGGACACTCTCGAGAACGGACGACTCGGCCAACGCAGCCTTCACTGCCATATTTGACGAGTGAGGGTCCAGCATCTCGGCCTTTGTGATGCCCAGCTTTTTGGCAGCTGTCTCCAGAACGGCATCGCGATTAAGGTAGAGCGAATTCCAGCTAAACTGTTGCTTTGCAGCGTTTGCTTTGCGCTTGAGGAGTTGCTGCTTTTTCAAGGGCATATTTTTCAGGTCAAACTCGTCGAGTTCAAACTTGGTCGCTGGCTTGGCCGCCAAAATATGCAAGAGTCGGCCCTGGAAGATGGTGCCGTCGAGGCTCTCGAATGCGGCAACAGCAGCGCTAGGGTCGGTAAACTGTACAAAGGCGATTCCTTTGGGCTTGTCTGTTTTGGGATCAACGGGCAAATGAACTGTGCACTGGCCAAACTTGAGGAAAAGCTCCACCAGCTCAGGCTCAGCCGTTGAGTATGCAAGATTTCTGAGAAAGAGGCGACCGCTCTCGAGAATCTGACTGGTGGTGGACGTTGTCGAATCCTCCTCATTAGTTTGCACGTCCTGAACCTCAGGCTCGGGTTTGGATTTGGGCTCGCTTTGAACCTCACCATCCTTGATTCTCACTCTCTTGGACTTGAGCCAGTCTAGATCGGTCATGCTCTCATCGACAGCTTTGGGCTCGCTGCTTGCCTGTGCTCTCATTTGCTCGAGCTCTTCGTCAGTATCAAGCTCCTCGGGCTGCTCCATCGGATGGTCTTCTTGAGCTTGAGCTTGAGGTTGTGCTTTTGGCAGATCAACAATGTCCTCGTCCTCATCTTCGACAACTTTAACGGGGGCTTTGACCACATCGTCGGCATTTTTCCACATGGCGGTGGTACTCTGTGGCTGCATCACGTTGAGGTACTCTTTAAATTGGTCGTCCTCGGGCTCTTCGGGTTTCTGTTTTTTGCTGGGCTCCTTGATCTCAGGCCGCGAGCGCTTGCGATCGCGAGAGGAGATCAATGTCTCATCGCGCATGTCTTTGGCCACCTCTACGCTAAGCTGGCTTGTTGCCATGAAGCTTTTGTTGAAGTAGCTCGCGGCATGCTGGGCTGCAGCGTCAGTTTTGAAGCCAATGAATGCAAACTTTCGTGAGGTCCCGTCGCGTTTGCGCAAAAGCTTGACGTCGGTGATATCCCCACCAAAATGCGCCTTTATTTCCTGCTCGTTTGCCTTTAATGGTAAATTTTTGACGATAATACGAGACATGAAATTTAAAATTTATTTGACTAACAGAAAAAGTAGTGGCGAGTGGCGGGGGGCCTAAAGGTGGGGAGCAGTCCAAGGACCGGAAATACATAATAAAATGTAGAATGGCCGGATTCTGGGTACTTTTTGCCCAGAAACTTGCCACAGAGCTCGGGAGCAAACAAGCAGCCCCATATTATTTTATATAGCCTTGCGTGGCCAGAGCTGGGGACTGATTGCGCTTACACATGGTGCTCGAAACGCGCTCGATCCAAATCGAATACAACCCGGTGAGCGGGCGCAAGATGCTCAACCGGTACGAGATATACGGCGAACTGGGGCGCGGGCAGCACGGTAAAGTCAAACTTGGCCGGGATGTCAACACAAACGAGTACGTTGCCATAAAAACCGTGGACCGCAAGGACCGACCGCGGCTTGGGCGGCCCTCAACGTCAACAGCAGAAACCAAAGTACGCCAGGAAGTGGCGATTCTCAAGAAATGCAACCACCGCAACATTGTGCGACTACTTGAAGTGCTGGACGACACCAATTCGCGGAAAATCTATCTGGTGCTGGAATATTTGGAGAAGGGCGAGGTAAAATGGCAGAATCCAGACCAGACACCAGCGCTGAGCGTACAACGAGCGCGCGAGGTGCTGGTGGACACTCTGATGGGGCTCGAGTACTTGCATTCGCATGGGATCATCCATCGCGACATAAAGCCCGCAAATCTACTGCTCAGCCGGGATGGGTGCGTCAAGATCAGCGATTTTGGTGTCTCGTACGCCTACACATCCCAGGACTGCGATGAGCTCGAGATGGCCAAAACTGTGGGATCGCCGGCGTTTTTCGCGCCCGAAATGTGTTTATTTGATGAGAGCGAGCAGAGGCCCCGTATAACAGGCAAGATTGACGTGTGGGCACTCGGGGTAACCCTTTATTGCTTGCTCTATGGCAAGCTGCCATTTGACGGCGAGAACGAATACGATCTGTTTCGAATCATATCAAAGTGCGAATTCGAGCTCCCCAAAACAGACGACCCGCAGCTGAAAAGCGCAAACGACCTGATTCTCAAGATGCTCACGAAAAACCCCAAGCAGCGCATCGATATTCACGAGATTCGCCACCACCCATGGCTCAAGGGCGCTTCGTTTGAGCAGCCAGACACTGTTAAAGTGAGCGAAGAGGAAGTGGACAAGGCAGTAAGGGGTATTGCATCCCGTATCAGAAGCTCCTTCAGCCGGTTCATATCGAGGAGCCGTTCTAGGGACACAAAAGCGGCTGCGCCGGTTGGATCGCCGCCCAAGTCTCCCGTGATGCAGCGCCAGAGCCGACGAGCACAATTTGAAGGGACCCCCGTGGCCTCTGAGCCCTCGTCGGAGTGCTCCTCGAACGAGCTGCCGCCTCCGGCCGCCATATCCGAGCCAACCTCGCGGGTGCGCCTGCCCACGCATGTTTACACACAACCGGAGCTGCGTTATCCCAGTGAGGACACGCTGAACGTGGCCAAGTACGATTCAGACAGCGACTCGGACAGCTCTGATGGGCAGCTGACGCTGGCGTTCAAAAAGAGGACATAGCTCCATTCTCTTTGTTAATTATTGTTGTAGCTAGTTAAAGACGATATCTTCTTGCGATTGCAATTCCGTCGGCGAGGTTCTGGACCCTGGCGTCCAGCTTGTACCCGTCGGCTGCGAGTCTGGCGAGCTCCTCGGGAAGCTTGGCTAGCTCGACGCGGAAGCACTCGATGAACTCGTTCTCTTCGAGTTGCGGCTGCGGGTTCTTGTTGCGCTCGTCGCTGAGGTCGACATTCACTGTGACAAGCTTGACGTTTGTGTTGCAAAAGCCCGGGTCGTTGAACATGAGGGGCGAGGTCGCAGTAGCGGTGCCAATGTAGCCGGTTTCCTCGAGCAGCTCGCGCTCGGCGCACTGCTCGATGGTTTCGCTCGGGTCCAAAAGGCCAGCTGGGATCTCGATGCACACCCCATCAACGGGCGGCCTGAATTGCTTTTGGAGCAAAAGCTCAGGGCCATTGGCGCCCTCAAGAACAGCAATGATCCCAACGCCGTCGCAATCGCTGCCCTCGACTCTTGTGCGCCTCGAGCAAAACTCCCAGTCGCGGGGGGCACCTGTAGGGTCGAGGTACTCGAGTTTGTTGAGCTGGACCCATTTTGCATCATCCAATGGCAAGACTGCCGTGACCTTTGCCGCTTTGAGATTCATAATCGATGGAGGAGTTACGGTCGCAGCTCCAGAAAAGTGGTCAACTGGCAGAAATTATCGAGACCACCAAGCAGCAGCTCAAGCAGTGCGGGTGGTACGACCAGGTGAATGCACTAGGGGTGCATGAGGCGTCCCAGGCCGAGCACATTGGCTACCAGGAGATTGCATCCAAAATCGAAGGGCCCGCGTTTGAGCTGATTCCCGAGGACATCCGAGTAGATTTGTTGCGCAGGATCTCAAACTCGACTTGAGAGGCCGTGAGTTTGGCCTTATTTATAGTCTATTACACTTGTGCCTTTACTAGTAATACTCAGAGCATGAGCAAATCCAGCCTGTTAAGTAGGGAGCTAAACTGCACCCTGGTCGAGGCAGAGACAGCCTTGGAGGCCCACAATGACCACATCGACAGTGCACGTGAATCGCTGCGCGCCGCGCTCGAGTTTAGGCGTCGCAAGTTTGGGCCCGCCCTCGACAAGGCCTGGAGTCGGTACTCTAAAAGCGACAAAACAGACTATGACGGTACGCTACTACTTCTCCAGGACCTTGGCGTCGACCCAAACGACGAGGTTGTCTTGGCCATTGTCTACGAGCTGCAGGCTCAGCAAGTAGGTGTGTTTGACAAGGTGGGGTTTGTTCATGGTTGGGGGAGGCTCAAGTGCGCGTCGCTCGCAGATATGCAAAACGAAGTGCATCAGCTCCGGGCTCAAATGGCTTCTGCTTCTTATTTCACCAGGGTCTACAAAAATGCATTCAAGTTCAATCTCGAGCCGGGCCACCGGCTGCTAGACTTTGAAACAGCCTCTGCATACTGGGAGCTGCTTCTCAAGCCGCGATACAAGGGGATTGACGAGTGGCTAGGGTTTCTCAGCGCGCAAAAGACTCAAAAAGTCTCGGCAGATACCTGGAACATGTACCTAGAGTTCCTAGAGTACGCCAAAGCGGACCCATGGCTCAAGGACTGGGACGAGAACGGGTCGTGGCCAATTGTTATTGACGATTTCGTGGCCTATGTCAAGTCACGCGTTGTTGAATTGGATTGATATTTGATATTTAATTGATATAGCGGCGCTGAGTAAGCCCCCCCGAGATTGCCTAGATACCAGCCTATAATCGAGCCTAGAATTGAGCCCAGAGATGGAGGAGGAAGAGATTGACCATGCCGAGGTGGCCGCACTCGCATACGAGCGTAACCTCGGCTCGCTCATCTACAGGCTTCCGCGAGAGCTGCTGCTAAAGATCCTCGCTATGCTTGTCTTGGACTCGGGCAAGTCGTTTAGACGGGTGCAGCGCTCGGCCCGGGTATTTACCGTCTCGCCCAGCGACGGGCTGTTTTGGGAGGCCCTGTGCCGCGAGTACCACCCCAATTACCTCGAGCACATCCACAAGTATCCCACATGGCACGCGATGTTTGTGCAGCGGCCGCAATTGCGCTTTGACGGGGTGTATGTGTGCACCTCGACGTACATGCGCCGGGTCGAGCAAAAGGCAAGCACGTGGCTCCAGCCGCTCGTCGAGGTCACCTATTATAGATATATCCGGCTATTTCGCGACGGCTCTGCGCACGCCTTTGTGACGCCCAAGGAGCCCGAGCGTGTGCTGCCGTTTGAGGACCACAACGAGGCCTCGAAGGGCGAGTGGCGCGCCGATTATGACCGCAACGTGCTGGTGGTGCGCGTTGGCATCCACAAGACAGAAAACAATCTGCACATGGCGTTTAGAGTCGCGAGCGAAAATGGTCGCCTCCACAATACCCTCCAATGGAGAGTCATGGAGATCAATCGCCGCGGCCAGCGCGAGTGGGACCCTCTTCCGCACACCAGAGAGGGCCAATTTCACTTTGAAAAGATTACTACCTCGGCGGCATGAACGAGGCTCAGAAGGTGCTCTTTTCCAGCTACGCGAGCGCCATGTGCGCGATCATGGTCGGTTATCCACTCGATACAATCAAGACGCGGGTCCAGACATTTAATTATCCGTCGTGGTACGCGTGCGTCGGCTCCACCTGGAAAAGCGGGGGAGTCGCGGCATTTTACAGGGGGATTGCCGCATCAATGTTCTCGTCAGGAATCGCAAGGGCTTTCACAATGTCGGTATACAACACGCTCAGGCCGGCTGTGGGCAGCCAGACGGGGCTGGGGCCCTCCCACCTGGTGACGACCTTCTCGAGCGGGTTTGTGGCCGGTGGGCTGTGCACGCTCTTTACCTGCCCGTTTGAGTTCACTAAAGTGGCCTCGCAGGTGGAGTCCTTGGTGTACAAGAGCCGCGGCCTGCCCGAACCCAAGAGTTTGGGCACCATTCAGGCGGTGCGCGACCTGAGCAAAAGAGGCGGCGTTCGCGCGCTTTACGGGGGGTACCGGTACCATTTTGGCCGTGATGCGCTGGGAAGTGGCATCTACTTTAGTGTTTACGAACAAGCAAAGACGACAATGTCCAAGATTCTGCCCCCCACCAATGGCAAGCCCAACCCCGTCGCTGTGGTGGTGGCCGGCGGATTGTGCGGCGTACTATCGTGGGTGTTTGTCTATCCGCTCGACACGATGAAGGCCAGCTACCAAAGAGACCTCTACAACCACTCGCTCGCGTCCAGTCTCGAGTTCAGGGAAACGGTGGTGGAGAGGCCCCGGCTGAGACTCTCTCTATCAATGTACAGGGGACTGGGGCTGAGCGTAGTGCGTACGAGTCTTAATGGAATGGTCTTGTTCTCGTGCTACGAGTACTTTATGCACAACCTTTGACCCCACCCAAAAAAAGTTTAAATGAATTACGACAAAAATGTTAAGATTAGCATAAATATTTCCAAATAACCTAGCGCTTCTCCGGCAAACTGAACTGGATTCTCTGCTCGTCCTCCTCCGGGATGGTGTTGATGCGGCGATGCGCAGGCTGGGGCGGCTCAATGTCCTCAGCGTCGTCGTCAATAACGCCCAAAGCGGCCAAACGGCGCGCACGCTCGACCTCAGTCTCGTCACCATCCTCGTCGTCGCTGCCCTGGAACGGGATCTCCTCGTTCGAGACGTTGCTTGCGGCATCGTCATCGTCGTCGTCGTCGTCGTCTTCCTCATCGTCGACATCGCTCGTATTGGTGGGAGAGTGAGCATCGGAGGGCCTCCTCCTGGGAACACTATCTTGTTTGAATGCTTCCTCCACTCTCTCGCGGAGCGGGTCCTGGTACTCAGTATCGGGGTGGACTGGTACAAGAGTGGTATCGTCCACCGACCCCTTACGCCACCAGCTAAACACGCTCGATTTGCGCCGAGAAGAGGGCGCCACCACTGGATCCTCGGCAGGCCTGGGGCTGCGCACGATACGGTAGCGCTTGATGATCTCGCCCTCCTCGTTCTCAACAACAACCTCATCATCGTACTGGTAGGCATTCACGCGCTCGCCGCGCTCGGGAATATGAATTGTGGAGTGCGGAGAGGCACTTGACTCGTCCTCCACTTCGCTAAGGTCCTCAGTAGGGAGCTCTTCTCTAATCTTGATGCCGTCGACATGCGCGTGGGCGTCGTCGTGGCTCAGCTTGAGCTTGTGCACAACGTTACCATGGTCATCCTCAACAACAACATCTTTGCCCTCTTGATACACGTTAAGGTCCTCAGGAGACTTGCCGTTGAGCCTGTCCTTGTCAAACAGCTCAGTCTTTGTGTATTTGTGACCGTTGCCAAGATCAACCTCCAAATTTGCAGGGACCTTGGAGGGGTCGCGCGTGTGCTTTGACTTTTTGGGCTTCTTGTGCTTGCGCGGCTTTTTCTCGCTGTATCGTGTGCCGGTGCGCTCCAGTTTGAGGCTGAGGCCGTCGGGGTTGTTGAGGCGGCGAATCCATGACGGGCCAGCGCCATTGGTAGTGTAGGTCATGGTGATGGCGATGTTGTTGAGTCGCTTGCCAAGGAAGAAGACCGCAACAGACGATCCATGCACAATGATGGACGAGATCACCAGAAAGCATGTGATGGGCCAAATAGTCGCAATAGCATAGTAGTGAGGGTGATCGGGAGGGGGCAAACTAGAAAGTGGCACAGTGTGATTCTCCTCCAGCTCGGCTCTGGCCAGAATGGCGATAAATAGGCCGCCGACTCCAATGGGTCCAAAATGACCACTGAAAAGCGCCTCACGCCAGGTCTTGATGTCGGGGATGATTGGTTTCAGAGCGAGAACAATGGGAATGCGGCGGAACAGGAGCACTAGAATCGCAATAATTACCAGTTTCCACGCCTTGAGCCCAATTACCTCGTTGTTGAAGTCCGCCCACGGGATGATGGCACCAAAATAGATAAAGTAGGCCATGTTAATGAGCAAATCAATCACGTTGGACACATGGGACTCCTCTGTGCGCTTGGCGAACCAGCCGTCCCACGAAAAGGCCGCGCCCGCGGCGAAGGCCACCAAGAGATCGTCAACGCCGATAACGCTACCCACTCCAGCGCAGAAAAGGGCCAGGCAAAAGTAGTACACCAGAAAGCTCTCGCGGTCGATGAGCTTTTTCCGCTCGGCAAACTTGATCAAGTGCCGGCCACAGTAGCCGATAACAGTGCCGATGATGCAGCCCAAGACGCACTCGTAGAGAATCGAAATGCAGATAAAGTGGAGCGCAATATCGCGAGAATGGTACTCGTACTTCATGATATTGAGCGCGAGGTAGACAAAGGGGAAGGCCATGCCGTCGTTACAGCCAGATTCTGCAGAGAGGATGTTACGCAGGTGCCCCGGGACACGCTCGGCGAATTTACCCTTACCGACGACGGCCGAGGCCAAGACCGGGTCGGTTGCGGTGACACACGCGGCAATACAAAGGGCCTCGATCCACCGCAGCGTGGGAACCAGTTTCCAAATAAACACGCTGCTCAGCATCCAGCCAAAGGTCATTACAGGCACGAGCAGCAACACCACGCTGAGCCAGTGCCTGAGCATGTACTTTTTGGGCAGCTCGACGGCAACAGCAAAGATTTGGACAATGAGGACAATCCGGCTCAACTCCAGCGTGATGTAGTCCGAGTTACCCCAGCTTGTGGGATCAAACCAGTCTAGGCAGTGCGGCCCTACAATGAGCCCATAAATAGTGGAGACGGTTGCTTCGCCAATGTAGAGCTTCTCCTTAATAAATAACGACACCGTACTGAATAAAATCAGTGCAAAGCCTGTGATCGCATAGGCAACGTGTGGCCGGGACACGGCCAATTGTTCCCAAGCCATATGACGTCAGGTGCAAGTGGGAGGGCGGAGGAGTACTTTTTCAGAAGAAGTTTCCTATTTGGGTGGCGGCAGCTTATTCTCTTATACAGACTAAAATCTGCCTAAGATCGGCCGCGGGAGGTAGATGCATCGCATGTGATGGCCAAAATTAAAAAAAAAAAAAAATTGTAGAAATTTAAAGTGGACCATCTAGTGCGTACGATATACTCAAATAGGCATGGTTCCACCCCGATAACGACTCAAACCCACCTCTCTGATTCTCTTCGTCATGGAGTCTCGCGCATCTCGTGGTGACCAGCCGTACGAATTTGGGCAAAGATACCTCACCGAGGACCAGGACGTTTTCTCCCAAAATGCTTGGGACCACGTAGAGTGGGGCCCTGAGCAAATCACCGAAGCACAGGCTCAGCTGGCCGCTCAGGCCCAGACACCCGTCTCTGACTTTGACAAGAGCCAATACAACGGCAACCCTGCGAGGTATTGGGACCTCTTTTACCGCAATAACAGAGAAAAATTCTTCAAGGACCGCAAGTGGCTACAGGTCGAGTTTCCTGCGCTCTACGATGCAGTCAAGCCAGACGCTGGGCCGACCAGCATTCTAGAGATTGGTTGCGGCGCTGGCAACACATTGTTCCCTGTTCTTCAAGCAAATGAGAACCCTGACCTAAAGATCACTGGTGTTGACTTTAGCCCGCGCGCTGTGGAGCTGGTTAAGACGAGCCCTTCGTTCAACTCCAAGAATGGGCATGCGGCTGTGTGGGACCTTGCAAACCCTGAGCACGAGCTTCCCGATGGAATTGAAGAGCATTCTGTGGATATTGTGGTCATGATCTTTGTTTTTAGTGCGCTATCTCCGCAGCAGTGGCAGGACGCGGTCGTCAACCTGCAAAAGATTCTCAAGCCGGGAGGCAAAATGCTGTTTAGAGACTATGGACGCTACGACCTGACTCAAATCAGGTTCAAAAAGGGACGTTTACTCGACGAGAACTTTTACATCCGCGGCGATGGCACGCGCGTTTATTTCTTTACAGAGGAAGAGTTGACCAAGATTTTCGAGGATTTTGAGCTTGTCAAGCTCGCTGCAGACAGGCGCCTGATTGTGAACAGGCAAAAGCGGCTGAAAATGTACCGCGTGTGGCTTCAGGGCGAGTGGAGGGTAACAGCTTCTACCTCATAAAATATATAAATCTAAGGGTCAATCACAGCCAGCAAGCCGCCGACCATCAGCAGGCTTCCAGCTACAAATACATCGTGCTCCTTATTGACTTGATTCACCACAGCCTCCAAGCTACCCACGACCTTGATATTGGCCTGTGAATCGAGCTTCTTGTAGTACTCAGCGAGCTGCTTTTGTACGACAAGCTTGTCCACGGCTTCTTTCGACACGTTGTGCGAGATCATATCTGCCTGGAACCCGTTTTCCCAGCTCTGGTTGGTAGTAAAGTACACGTCGTCCACATGCACTCCCTTGGAGTCGAGAGCCTTGTAGAGAGCTAGCAGCAGGTTTTCTACCTCATCGCGCTTTTGCTGGTTAAAGACAAGCGATACCTTGCGGTGTGTGCGCGCAGAGGCAAACCACTCGGCAGCCAGTTCGAGCGAGTCTGTAGTATGCGCACCGTCAATGAACCACTTTGTGCCATTGCGTTCAAGAATCTGGCATCTTCCTGGCCACGACGCAGTTTCAAGACCGGCCTTGAACGGAGCAGGTAAGGTCTCGACACTGCATCCTAAACGCTGCGCGGCAAGGTTGATGGCGACAATGGCATTCTTTTTCTGGAATTCACCCTTGAGGCCAAGTTGCGGCAGACCACGGTCAAGATCAAGCACTTTGAAGGGTGCGCCCTTTTCTGCCGCTCGGTCCTGCAGCACTTTGAGCGCGCTGGGAGGCTGATCGGCAATCGTGAACGCAGGCGACCCACTCTTGAAGATACCTGCTTTGTTCCAAGCGATTTGTTCAATGGTGTTTCCAAGGACATTGACGTGGTCGATACCCAGCGAGGTCACTGCTGTCGCAACGGGGTTCACAAATACGTTTGTAGAGTCGTACTCACCGCCGATGCCAACTTCATAGATTGCAGAGTTGACCTTTTCCTCCATAAATGCATGAAAACTCACCAACGTCAGGTAGCGAAAGTAGTTGGGCTTGACCCCAGGCCCCATGCGAGGAAACCTTTGGGCATCGCTGCTAGACTGCTCGAGACGGTCGTAAACTTGGAAAAAGTATTTGGCAAACTTTTCTTTGCTCAAGGGCTGGCCGTCAATCATGATCCGCTCGCAAACGCTCTTGAGGTGCGGCGACGTGTATAACCCCACCTTGAGCGGCTTTTGCTTGTACTGGAGAAGAATCGACTGGACAAATGCGGATGTAGACCCCTTGCCCTTAGTCCCTGTGATGTGGAGTACATTGAGCCGATCGAAATCCGAAGGTGAGTAGCCGATGCGGCGAGTCCACTCGATCATCTCGGGAACAAGATCCTCGTCTCGAGCTGGTACTCCGCGGCGGTTGATCTCTTCAATAACGGCGAAATTGGTCTGCAGCTTGTTGAGAGCCTCGACCGCGGCGTTAAAATCGCGCAGTTTGGTCATTAGCTGATTGAGCGCTGATCTGGACTGATAGAGGTGGAATCAGATTTGGCGGGAGGAGTTTGTGCCTCAAAATTTTATAGTCCCTTGGCGTAAATATTGCACACGAATGCGCATCTACATAGTCTACCATTTATAGTCAATGTATCCCGTCTTTTGCAGGTGGGCGTCCTTGGCCTCGACTTCTTCTCTTTGAGCGGTCATAAAGGCGTGCATCTTGGCACGCAAATTAGCGTCGGCAGTACCCAGCGTGCGCACAGCCAGCAAACCAGCATTCATGGCATTGTTGATGGCCACGGCAGCCACAGGAATGCCTCTGGGCATCTGCACAATGGAGTGCAGCGAGTCCACGCCGTCGAGGGTGGAGCCCTTGACGGGAACACCAATAACAGGAAGCACAGTGCACGCGGCAACCATACCAGGCAAGTGTGCTGCACCACCGGCACCGGCAATGATCGCCCTGAGACCACGGGACTCGGCCTCCTTGGCGTACTGGACCATGCGCTCAGGAGTGCGGTGAGCGCTCACAACGCAGCACTCAAAGGGAACATCAAAGTCTTGCAGGACCTTGCAGGCCGCCTTCATCACGGGCAGGTCAGAGTCAGAGCCCATGATCACCCCCACCAGGGGGGAGCGTTCAGGCACGGTCTCGCCCTGAATGTAGGCAAGCTTGCGCTTGCACTCGGCCATTGAATCAGCGACAATGTTGATGTGACCGACCTTGCGCTTAGGGCGGCTCTCCTTACCGTAAAGGTGGACTGCGCAGCCAGGGGTCTCCAACGCACGCTGGCACAGCTCGAGCTCTGAGTTGTGCACGTCCCCGCCTAGTAGGTTCAGCATGATTGAGTTGGTTGTTGGGGTCGAGAAGCTCGTGAATCCGCTGGGCATGGGCAGGCCAAGAATTGTGCGGAGGTGGGCCTCAAACTGCGATGTCACGCACGCATCCTGGGTATAGTGGCCCGAGTTGTGAGGCCTGGGAGCGATCTCGTTCAGCAGGAGCTCGCCAGAGGGCAGCAAAAACATCTCAACGCCAAAAATACCGGCGCCCTCGAGGGATGCCACCGCACGCTGGGCCAATTCGCTGGCTTTTGCGGCGGTCTCAATGGGTACTTGAGCGGGGGCATATACCGTATGGCAGATATTGTCCTTGTGAACGGTCTCAACGACAGGGTAAGCGTGTGTCTTGCCGGATTTGGTGCGCACAATCATTGCTGCCAGTTCGAGGGTAAACGGGGCCCATTTCTCGCCATAAAGACCGCGGTTGTGAAGAACTTGGAGTGCCTCGGGAATATCAGCAGCAGTCTTGACGACAAAGTTACCGCGGCCATCATAAGCATCACGACGGCTCTTGAGCATGAATGGGAATCCTTGAGCCTCTCCAAAGGCACGCAGGCTGGCCTCAGTGCTCTCCAAGGCTTCAGAATATGCCACAGCAATGTCATTCTTGATAAGATGCGCCTTTTGCAAGAATTTGTCCTGGATCAGCTCGATGGTGTTGGGAGAAGGCTCGCAAGGTTTACCTGCAGCCCGCAAAGCATCGACGTCCACGTGCTCAATCTCAATCGTGAGCAAGTCCACCTTGGAGGCAAGCTGCTTGACTGCCTGCGCATCTGTGAACTTGCCATCGACGTGATCTCCCGCATTGATCATTTTTGCTGGGGAGTTTGCAGCATCCAGGATGGTCGTAGAGATGTTGAGGCGGTGAGCTGCCTCAACCATCATGCGGCCCAGCTGTCCGCCGCCAAGAATTCCTACCTTTTGGGAGTCCATAAATTTAGAGTCAAAGCCAGAGATCAGTGAGTCAGCGCTAGTGCTTACGCATGGATAAAAAATAAGTCAACGCGTTAATTAGTTTTTTATTCTCGGCAAGGCCTCATGGCCAAAAGAAGAAAAAAATAGGCCTGCGTCCGAGGCTGATCCTCGAGAAAAGACACATCGAGAGCGACTCATTTCAACTAAAAAATTAGATCTTCTAGCAACCGTTGACAAAATAGCTACCACTACCTAAATTCCCTGTGCGCACCGAGGGTGTCTCTGTCGCTTACATGGTGCACCTGGCCGAGCATGCCCTTCAACTGCAGCGCTCTGGAAACAAAGATCCACTCGGTGTCTACTTGAATTTTCTTTCTGATCCTCAAATTACATCGCAAAATGTCCTGCTCACCTCGCATCTTCTTAAATGCGCCAAAATGTTTGCGAGCGACGAGCGCTACAAAAACGACAACAGATACATTCAGCTATGGCTGCGGATAGCCGATGAGCCCGAGAAATTCAGGGAAATGGCTAGGCACAATATCGGCACAACCAGTCCGCCGTTTTATGCTGCGTACTCCCGCTCGCTGGCCTCGGAGGGGTTTCTAGGAGCAGCAAAGCAGGTCTTGAGGCAGGGAAATGCACTTTGCGGCTCGATTGCATACACAGAGCAAGACCTTGAAAAGTTCCTCCCCCCCACTGGCGCAATAGAATCGACAACTGAGGAGCCTCTTCCAAAGCTCTCAGACCCGCCTGCACCCAAGTCTCTCGAGCAAAGCACGGTGGATTTGGCGATGCTGAGATCTGGCAACGAATGGCTGACCTTTGAAGAGCTCATGCTCAGGAGCAGAGGTATCAAGTTGAGCATGTACCCAAGGCGCCCAGATCCCAGCCGTGCGCCTCAGCCTCAGATGCTGCCGCCCCCTCAACGGCAATATCAGCCACCTCCTCAAGCACACGCTCAGGTGAGACAGCCCCAACCGGTGCAGGCGCAACAACCCCAGCATATACAGCGCAGCCTCCTTCCACAGCGCGCGCCGATGGCTTCGCCAACGTCAGATTTCCAAAAGCCGTTGCAAACGATAGCTTTTGAAGATCTGCCCGACCCCAACCTGCAGCTGCCTCCGCTCGAGCACATTGACTGCCCGCCCGTTGTAGATGCGTCCACCACCCGCGTTCGCAAGATCTTTGCCAGAAGAATATACGAAACTGTCAAGGACATGGGCCCGGTGTTTGTGGTGAACAGATTCGAAAATAATGGGTTTGCCTTTCTCTCCAAAAAGGGCAGCCTCCCTGGGCAACTGAGCCTCACGAATATCGACCTCACTGTGCGCAAGACCGTTGGGTCTGGCGGGTACGGTACAGTGTTTAGCGCGGTAAACCCGGCAACAAACGTGAGATATGCTCTCAAGTGCGAAAAGGACACGGATATCCCCTGGGAGTGGTACACGGCCAGCATGACTCGCTCGCGGCTCAAAGGGACGAGGGCACTTCGAAGCATCATCAGGCCATATCTCTATGAGGGCTTCCTCGATGAGCAGTATCTTTTGATGCCGCTTATTGGCTACAATTCGCTACTGGCATGCGCAAACGGAATCCGGTCCAAGATGCTCAGCGATAGCGATATTGAGCTGGTGACCGTCTACTTTTCCATTGAGCTGCTGCGAACCGTGGAGGAGCTACACAAAAACCGCATAGTTCACGGCGATATCAAGTCGGAGAACGTCATGATTAGGGCACCGGCCGACAAGTCGATTCATGCAGGGTACTTGGGCCGTCAGTATAGTCCCGAGGGTTACAACCATTGGGACGAATATGGCATTCTGCTGATTGATTTCGGGCGCGCAATAGACCTGGACCTGTTTCCGCCGGGCCAAAAGTTTGAAGCGCGCTGGGAGGTTGATCAGGAGCAAGACTGCACTGAGATTCGCCAGGGCAAGTCGTGGACCTACGAAGTGGACTACCATGGTATCGCGAATGTCGCCTATATGATGCTTTTTGGCCAATATATTGACATCAAGGAGGAAAACGGCGTGCGGCGGATCGTGACTGCATTCAAGCGGCCGCTGAACGCACCCATGTGGCAGCAGTTTTTCCACGTTTTGCTAAACTATCCCGACCAGCTTCCGATCGTTAATGAGTTGGCTAACCTGCGCGTAGCTCTGGAGAACTGGTTGTCCAAGGAGGCGTCGCACCGGTTGCACCAGCTGTTGACCAATATAGCATACGACGAGCGCCGCAAGCGTCTAATCTAGTGTAGAGTATTTATTACCTTTGGGGTTGCTTTGGGGTTGTTTTGGGCTTGCCTTGGGCCTGCCTTGGGCTCGTTTGCCGCTGGTTCTTTTACACATTGCATTTGACTTCAACACTATGCTATATACAAAACAAGAGGTAAAAAACTGCTCGAAATTTCACATTGACCCCCAGCCCTGGTGGCCACCACCTCTGCCCGATTCGGGATGGACGCATCAACTACATAACCACTATAATGGGCCCATCTGGGTGTTTCACTTTTTAGCATGGAGGCAGTTGTTGACAAAAAGGACAATGAGCCGAGATCCAAACGTATGCTTGCCTTTATTCCGTTTATCGTGTGTTTGTTTTTCGCCGTCGTCCTGATTCCTCTCGGGGTGCTTTTCCTCAAGCCCATGCTCGCAAAACCCACTCAGACAATGGCCGTAGTTCCATCTACACACTCGGTCCCGAGTGCCACTTCCTCTTTGGTGGCGGCCACCAGCGTGTACGTTCCCTCCAAGAATCCTGTACCCTCTGCGTACGCGGCTACCATCTTTGACCCAAGCACGTGGCTTGACCTGGACTTCAACACAACATTCACCGCAGAGACTGTGTTTGGGCTGCCGGTTATGGGCCTGTGGAGCGATTGGTCCGACACAGCTCGGCCAAACCCGTTTGTATCGCCGCTCCTGCGCCCCCTCAATGCTCCCGTGCGCAGCTGCAGTCTGAACTGGCTCACAAGGCACGAGAATGGATCCATGGTGCACATCAAGGACGTGCTCGAGCACCACTATGCTAGCGTTTCTCTCGGGGACTTTGAACAGATGGCCGACGCCGGGCTCAATTTTGTGCGCATTGCGTTGCCCCACTGGATGGTTACTCCCATTGTAGGCGAGTCCTACTTGCCAATGGTTGGCTGGCGGTACTTTTTGCGCGCCTTGGAGTGGGCGCGCCAGACAGGCCTCAGGGTGGAGGTGCAGCTGCTGCCCGGGCGCAGCTCGATTATGGTTGAGAGGGCTGTACGGTTTTTGAGCCAGCCACGCTACGAGAACCTTGTTACAATGATAAGCGCACCAAACTGCACCAACCTGTCAGCCTACGGCTTTCAGGGCTCTGTGGCGGGGGCCGACTACACTTGCGCCAAAATGCAGTTTAGCTCCCTCGCAGAGGTGTGCACCTCGTGGCCATCCCGGGTTCAGCATCAGCTGAGCGAATTTTCCCTCGAGGCTGGAGGCTCCCGCCTCGAGCGCGCCTACCTAAAGGACGTGTCGCGCAGCTTGATCTCGGTGTTTGAGCAGGGTACTGGCTGGGTATTTGACGGCTGGCCCAGGTACCGCGAGGCCCTGGATGCAGGTGTTTTGCTCAACTTCAACTCCTCGAGAATCGACCTCTGGTGTGATTCCGGCGTGCGCTGGCCGTTGATGGGTCTGAGCATTTAGTTTTTTTGTTTGGTCCAGCGCCTTTTCAGCCTTGCAACGCCTTGCGACACACTATCCTTGAGCTGATCGAGCTTGCCCTTGTTGTACTTTTCGCCCACAGGCTCGGGAATCACCACTTTAATTAGCATTGCCAGGATGTTTGAGATCATTAGCGTTAGAGTAGTGCAGGTGAGGATGATCACATTGTAGGGCATACTAAAGTCGGGCACGGGCAGCGAGAGCAGCAGCGACGTGGTGCGCGTGACGTATCCGCCAAACTGGGCCATGCCTGGGGCGATCTCAAACCCGTGGTTGGCGTCAGGCGGGTACTCCTCAATAAATAGCAGGCTCTTGTCGAACTGGTACTCAATGCTCACCTGGCTATTGGCTGGAACCTCCACAGATAGGTCTAGCTGGGTGGGCCGGCCCCTAATTTTGGCTCCCCGATAGTCCATCGCCTTGACAGCCCCTTGGGGCGCCTGAAGGGTGTGCAAGTAGACCCGCATGTACCACGGAAGTACCTCGCTGTACTCGAGGGTGCTTGTGTTGTTGTCGTTGTTTGTAAACACCAGACGGATGCCGCCATCCTGCTGGCCCGCGCCGGTGAAGCTACGGTCGACCGATATGGGCGGTTTCGGGGTGGCACTTTGGTTGCTCCCGGAAATTGTGAGATTGGTTGCCTCTGTGAGGACAAATTGGTTGCTCGCGGCAACGCCGTTGACCTCGACTTGCCAGTCCTTGACCACTATCTGGCTTTGAGCCAGGGGGCAGGGCGTGAGAGTACCAAAAACCGATTCTAGGTTCCAGCTCTGGTGATCAAAAGTCTGTGGGAGACATCCCGGGTGCCCTGGCTTGCAGTTGAGCTCGCTCCTTTCAAGAGGCTTTGGTAGAGGGCTGTCTCGACGCCTCAAAAGCCGTGGGACGTTCATAACAGAAGAAATGCTCTGGTTGAGGACCAGCTCTGCGCCAGAGGACACGTCCAAGGCCATTGTTTGCCATTGGGAATCAAACAAAGAGTGTCCATCCAAGATAGCCCCGATACCAGCCCAGGATTTGCACGGCAAAAGCTTTAAAAAGGGCGTGAGGTTTTCTGTGCAGACTGGCTCGCCAGGCAACGAGCCCTTGAGGGTCCATTTGTTGCCATTTTGTTTGATTGAGGTGCTCTGCTCATCGATGAAATTGAGAGATGCACAAAACAGGCCACTCAACGAGTGCACGAGCTTATACCACCGTTTCTGTACCTGCTCAGCGCTTGAGCCCTCGACATTGGCCCACAGCTCGACGCCAATGCCGCCCGACGACGACCCGTTGTTCGGCTCGGTTCCCCATGACTCGTGGTCCCACCAGCCCTGCGAGAAGCGCAGGTGGAGCTCTGAAGTGTAGGTTTGCTCGAGGATCTGGCCCAGCGTGCGGGGGAACAACGTGTAGTGCGTCTCCAGAGGGCCGCGGCTGCTGCTTTGCGGCTGCGACGCAGAGAACTCAAACTGCGACAAAAGTAACGAGTTACTCAGGGGCTGAAGAGTCAGTTGCTCGGTGTACTCGGCCATAACGCCAGAAACCAGCGCGAACCACAACATGACAAACAGAGAGCTGGCGACTTTGGCGTGTTGGTGTCGAGCTCATTGAAAAAGATTGCGAAAATTCGGGACGCCACGCTCGAGCTGGTAAAGCTCAAATGTGCGCGGCGACTCAGTGGGTGGGTGGCGACACCCCCTAAACTTTGTAGCCCCTTGGCGTGCGCTCCTCGGTGGCGTTCGTGGCGTCGTAATGTCCCTAGTTAAATCCAAATCCCTCGTGGACCAGGTCATTACGGGCACGCCAGCCGAACGTAAGGTGGCCCTTAGGGCCTTAGATGACCCAGAGTTGGCTGCGCCAACGCTCAATACGGTACTGCCCCTGTTGGGCACAAGCCCTCCTATCGAGCGGCATCGAGCCTCAAAAATCGTCCGCAAAGTGATTCTGAGCATGGGTCCCGAGTGCTCAGCCTGGGCAGAGGAGATCATTCAGGCTGTACAGCCCATGCTGCTAGACAGCACCTACCTTGTGCGCAAGCAGGGCCGCGAGCTCATTTCGAGTGTGGCGGCTGCGGCAGGTATGCCCATGCTGCTTGGCTACTTCGAGAGGCAACTGCACAGCGAAAACAAGCAGGACCAAAGAATGACCGCAGAGACCCTGGCTGCCCTCGCACCTATGGGCAATATTGTGCCGTTTTTGTGCGCTGCGGCCCGTTCTCACAATAGCCACATCAAGGGAACTGCCCTGTCGTCGCTTATAACCACGTGCAGGCTGCACCCCAAACTGGTGCTGCCCAATCTACCAATGATTGTGGCTGCTGTCCTGCCCACACTACGTGAGCTGCCGCACCGGAGCCGCGCATGCTTTGTGGTGGCTGCGGCTGCAGAGGCGTGCTCCCCGTTTGGCATTGAAACCCTCGAGAAATGCTTGCCGGCCCTGTGGGCCGGCGTCCGCTCCCGTGGCAACCTGGCGCCATTAGTGCGAGCCCTTGGATCTTTAATCCCACTCATGGACCCAGACAATGCAGAGGACTATACCACGTCGGTGCTAAACCTGTGCCTGCCTAATTTTGAGACCAACGACGACGAGCTTAAGCGGGCCATTCTGGTTGTTTTGAGCTTTGAGAGCCCCCAGCTCAACAACGGCGCTATGGCCACGGCGTTTTTCCAGTGCTTTTGGACGCGTAGAATAGCGCTAGCGTACCCTCTGCAGCTCAAGCAAGCTACCCTCAGCTTTGCCAAATACACTGACGTGTTGCGGTTTATCGTAAGAGCTCACGCGATCAAAGATCCATCAGCGCTCCAGGGCGTGGCGCTCAACACGCTGGTTGATGCCCTGCCTCTAAATGTACCACTCACCGAGGACAAAGTTCTCGAGCAGTTGTGCGACTCGCTAGTTGTGTGCTTGCAGTCCCAGCGCCAGTTTACCCCGCAGTTGGTGCACGTCTTTGAGGCGTTTTTCAGTTCAATGGGAGGTTTGCTCGGCCCGTTTATCGAGCCCCTTGTCTCCCAGTTTACTGGCTGCCTCAACAACCCTGTCGTGGCTCAGCGCCAGCTGGGGGCTGCTCTTTTAGGCAGCTTGGCCCCTCACATTCCTTCACAAACTCTTGCAGGAATTCAAGGCGTTTTGCTTGAAAGCCTCGACGATGCTCTCATAGTATCTCCTGTGCTTGACGCACTGAGGGCAATTATCAAGGTGCAGCCGCGCGCTTCGCACGCCGATTTGCTACCTCGTTTGCTGCCTGTGCTCCGCAACCAGGACGACAGTATTTCACAGAGCTGTATCCAACTGATCGGGGCGATCGCACAGGCAAGCCCAGAAGCCGCAGGTGCTCGTGAGTGGATGCGCATCTGCGCAGAACTGGTGGAGATTTTCAAGGCGCCACGTAAAAGTGTACGGAGGCTCGCTAATGACACGTTTGGGCATATCGCTCGTGCCATTGGCCCGGCCGATGTCTTGAAGAACCTCTTGACCTCGCTCAAACTTGAGCGACAGTCTCGCGTAAATGCAGCTGTGGCCATTGCCATCATCGCAGATACATGTGGCTCATATGCCGTACTTCCTGCTCTTTTGAACGAATACAGGACCCCTGATATTACCGTTCAGCACGGCACTCTCAAAGCGTTGGCGTTTCTGTTTGAGTACGTCGACGTTTCAGAATATCTGTGGTCGATTGTGGGCATTGTTGACCATGCTCTGCTCTCCAAGAATCAGGTTAGTCGCCAGACGGGCGCATCCCTAGTCAAGTTCCTTGCGTTGAGTGCGGTCGGTCAGGGCCATGAGCAGGTGTTAGTGCACTTTCTCAATGAATTATGGCCTCACATCTTCGAGCAGTCCCCACACGTTATAGATCGCATTCTGGATGCCGTGCAGACGGTATGTCTGGGCGTTGGCCCCGGAGCCGTGCTGCCCTATCTTTGGGCCGGCTTGTTTCATTCCGCGAGAAACACGCGCGCCGTCTACTGGAGAATTTACAATCTAGTTTATGTGCAATCATCGCACGCAATGGTCCTGCATTACCCGGTGGAGGTTGATGCATTTGATGTTTGGTTTTGACAAGGCTGAAAAATATATTACCAATAATTTTTCACGCAATGAAGCTTCAAGGTAGAGAGCTTTACAAGGCTCTTGGCTCCCCTAAAACCATTGTAGCTCCTATGGTGGACCAGAGCGAGCTGGCATGGCGCCTCCTGAGCCGTAAACACGGCGCTGACCTGTGCTACACCCCAATGTTCAACGCAAAGTTATTTGCCAATAATCCCACATATCGCCGCGATAATTTTGGTGAAAAGGATGGTGATCCCGCAACTGATAGGCCCCTAATTGTGCAGTTTTGTGCCAATGACCCAGAGGAACTGCTCAAGGCGGCACGCCATGTCGAGGACCGCTGCGACGCAGTAGACCTGAACCTGGGGTGCCCCCAGGGTATCGCGCGCAAGGGTCACTATGGTAGCTTCCTCATGGAGGACTGGGACCTGATTTATCGGCTCATCAACAAACTGCACACAGAGCTCAAGATTCCGGTTACTGCCAAAATTAGGCGTTACGAGACAAAGGAAAAGACACTAGAGTACGCAAAGATGGTTTTGAGTGCGGGTGCCCAATTTTTGACCCTGCATGCCCGCACACGAGAGATGAAGGGCCAGAAAACGGGACTGGCCGACTGGTCGTATGTCAAGTACCTCCGCGATAATCTTCCTGAGGAGACTGTGATCTTTGTCAACGGAAATATTATATATCCTGGGGATATCGAGGCCTCCATGAAGGACACTGGCGCTGATGCTGTCATGTCTGCAGAGACAAATCTCGTGAACCCGTCGATCTTCAACTGGACCAAACCTATTGAGGACATTGATTCCCACTATCCAAGAGTCGATAAGATGCTGCGCGAATACTTTGAAATTGCCAAAAACACGCCTGGACGCATCAATCATGCTGTGATGAAGACGCACTTTTTTAAATTGCTCCGTTCGTTTGCGCCCCATCACATTGATATTCGCAACTCCATTGGGCCCTTGCAGCGCGGTGAGTTTGACAAGTACGAAGCTGTTGTCGAGGCTGTCGAAGCCCGTGTGGAGGCCGCCATTCAGGCCGACCCTGCGGCAGATGTGGTTACAAAAGATGGCGACTATTGGAGCGTGCCCTACTGGAGATGCCAGCCGCTATTTAGAGTGGTTGATGGAGTCAGAACTAATGGAAAGCGACCTCAAGAGACTGATGAGGCGATTGAGAAGCGCAAGAAGTTAGAGGCGCGGCGTGCCGAAGTCGAGCTCGAGAAGGCGGCTGCTGAGAGCCTGTCTGTGGCAGGTAACGAAGGTCCTGAGCCTTCATCTGTGCCTGAGCAGCCAGCAAGCTAGTTATTTATGTATGAATGTGGAGCCCACATCTCGGTTGGGAGTGCTCGATAGACTTTGGAGCAGTACGCATGTATGGTAAAAGAGTGGCAATCCGCACGAATACTATTAAATTGCTCGACTAAAAATATAGCTTCACTCATTTGGTTGCGTACATGCACGATCAAAATGCGGTCTTTATAAACGCAGCGACTAGCCATCTCACTCTCATCAATGCAGCCCACTATCTTTATTGAGCCTCTTCGTCCAACCTATAACTCTTTCTGAATAAATAATTACCACAAGCATTCCTAGCTTGCCATTGACCAACGTTAGGCGCTGATACTACACACAGCACACTCCAAGCCGCCATATTTCAAAAGGCACTTTTCGTGATACATATGAGTGCATTTGAAAAGCACTACTCTGTCCCCAAGAACTTTTTGCCGCTTGTGCGCCGCTTCCCATTCGGCATACAGCTTGTCGGCCATAACGCCGAGACCGCTCAGGCGCTCGCCACACGTCTCACAGTCGCCATCACCGCAAAAGGTCCAGCCACGCAATGATAGACCAGCAATTTCCGCAAACCTTGACGCACTCACTCCAGTCAGGCGCCGCGCAGCATCAATAAATGTCAATTGCTTGTTGATTGTGTCAAGGTACAAGCGTTCAAGCTCCAGGCTATGGGTTTGCTGGAGAATTTTCGTATCAAGATTATTGTCTAGGCTCCACTGCAGTAGCTTTGACAAAGGCTTGGCGAGGTTCTGGTCATGCTCAAAAGCGGCTATCAGGAACTGTACCCAAAGCTTCTTGGCTTCAGCTATGTCGCTCTCGGCAGCTTTCAGGCACAGTTCAATCCCCTGATTCATGTACTCGCTCTTGAAATTGTCCAGCAGAACTTGCATTGCCTGATTTGGTCTTGATGTGTTGATGTAGAGCTGCATCAGCGCTGCTGGGCGAGCCAACAGCAAGTCGGCTGCCTCCTGGCTGTAGGGCATACGATCAATGATATGGCGGATCTCGCGATCTGCTTCCAGGCTCAAGCGTAGCAGTTCCAGCGTATTCTTGGGCGGCAGAGTGTTGAGTTCATACACGGTGGACAGAAACTCCAGGCGCGCTGCGTCGCTCATTTTATCAGCATACTCGAGAACATTGAGGTCGCTTTTAACGGTCAGCTCTGCAAACCCCCGAGCCCCGCGCTCTGCGAGCTCAGGGCTAGCGGCTAATACAAGAGGCACCGATCTGGAGTCTTGCAATCCAAGGGCAAGCTGAGACCACAAGCCTGGGGAGTTTCCATGCTGGATCAGTAGCTTCGTCAAGTCTAGCCATCGTTTGCGTGATATGTACAGTGCTTCGAGAGTGGTCCAATGCTCGGCCTCGCTCAGCAGACATATAACCTCGTCGACATCCATTTGCAGCACGGGAAGCAGGAACCCAGTAGCCTCTTGAGTATCTGTGTCCTTGCAGAGCTCTTTGAATATGGTTGCCATTTCGGTACCTGAAAAAACGAGAAACTGTGGGTACTTTTGGGCGTTCGACGCAACGAAAAGATTATAGTCCTTTTTGTGGTTGGTGGAGCTCTGGCGCACGACGGAAAGCAGAGTTTGGCGACTGAACTCATCTTCATTGAGGAAGCTCTGCTCAAACATTTCATTGAGAGCTGCAAAAAAGAGGGCTGGGTTATAATCGACCAAGCGCGAAACATTCTCCACCTTCATCAAGAATTTGTAAATATCACGGCAAGCCTTGTCTCTGGCTTTGGGCCGCATGGGCACCGCGGTCGGGTACACTCGACCGCTTGTGTGATACGTTAGAAAAGTGTAGCACTCCTCACATGGCTCCTCTAGAGGTGTTGTGAAATCTTGAAGAGCAGCTCCGTACAGGAAAAGTTCCATATCTCTGAGCTTGTACTGCCTGCACACATCAAACGCCAAGTTAATGTCAAGTGAAGAGATATCCAGCTTGAGCAGTAGATCCTTGAAAACGAGCAGCTTATTATCGGCCAGGTGTTTGAAAATCTGACGAAAAACGCTGGGAGGGAGGTACTTTATGGTGTCGTTGAGCGCCAATACTTGAAGTTTGTGCAGGTACAAGAGCTCGAATTCAGAATCTTCGACCAAGTCAAAAATGGACTGTACTAGGTCTGCGCCCGTGACCACAATTGCGTTGAGGCAGGCGTCCAGAAGGGCATCAACGGCGGGAGCATCAAAGCTTGTCGCGTATCTTAGCGAAGCCAAAATAATGTCTGGAAGAGCCGATACAGTTTCTTTAGGGTCCTCAAGTCCCAAAAGGTCGAGGTTGGCATCTTGATTGTAGTACTTGACAGCAAGATTTACGGCAGTGACGGGCTCAGAGCTCTTGAGGTGATGCATGAGTTTATCCGCCCAACTGAGGAACGTGGCACAGTAAAACTCGTATTTTCCAAGAATCAAAACGGTCAAGCCCCGCGATTGAAGGCTGTAAGCATCTGCGACGACGCTATCCTCGCTGTCCTTTAGTGCGGTCGAGAATAGATCCATATGCACTGGGTTTTGTGTGGATATTGAGGTTGTGCACAAGATGCTCAACGACGCGATATCAAAGATTAGCAATGTCTGTGTAATTGTGAGGATAGCCAGGGAGGTTACACTTAGGAATGATACCCCGACAATGGTCTCGTCGCATTTCCACAAACGCTCGGTAGTTGCCTCTAGCTTGCCAGTCGTGTTGATACGCATCACGCGTAATGAGCTCGCCCAGCAAACAACCAGAGTTTTGGAGTCTTGATGCCAGGCCAGAGCTCCCGACAGCCCCATACTAGTATTTATGAGCTCGGCGTGACGAGGAAGCATAAATTGAATACCAGAGCCCCATATAAACATAGCTTGAGGGGTCAGTATGCATAGGTATTGCTCAGATAGGCGGAGAGCCGCCAAGACACATCCAGAGGCATCATGCCTGCCCAGCAGGCGCTGAGACCGAACGCGGCTTAAAAGACGGATATTGTGGTGCTCAAACACAAGCCCATGCGAGTCAGCGCTAAACACTGTTCTTTCTGCGAGCGCTACCCATGTAATTTTGCTGTCTCGAACATGACCGTCAAAGTGGTTTGCAGTGGTGTTTTCTGGAGGAGGCACGGGGAGGGGAGGTGCATGCAAGTAGACAAACCCATCTAAATACCAGGCGACCACGCAGCCCGACGAGAACCCCGCAATAACCCTGGAATCATCACAATCGACACAAGTAACGCTGCCGTACCGTCGATTGGGTGTTTCCTGTCCTTGAGAGCCGGAAGAGGGATGCAAAACCCGAACTAGCTTCTGATCCCAGTCAAACACCAGCACTTCAGCCGACTGGGTACCGATAACAATGTAGTTGTGACTGGTGCCGCAAACAGTGGGAGAACCGTACGACGAGTAAAGCTGGCTGGATAGCAGCCTCCACTTGTCCCACTTGAGGCTGATCCCGGATCCGGGGTCCATGGTGGGAGTGAGTGACACAGGGTCGCCACGCAGCGCCACGGGCGTCCGAGTGCGAGGGGCGAGCAACTTGTTACCGTTGATTCATATTATCTATAGAAGCTTTGTCTGTGCCTAATGCGCATGTCTTTAAGCTAAAAACACTCCTGCAATGGCTGCGACGGCCAATTTATGGTGCCTATGAGCATCTTCGCGGTAGAGCAAACTGGCCGTTATAGCCTGCTGCGTGTTTTGAGTAATAAATTAGGACGGGGTTGGCGGCATTCGCACCAGATCGGCCACCAAGACCTTGCGGCGAGACGAGATGGTATCGTATGCCTTGAGCTTCACGAGGGGGCTGTGCTCCGGTGTAGGCACGCTGCGAATATATAGGCTCGACTGGGAGCGGACCACGGGAGAGGGCCCGTCTTTAAAATCGGGGTCTGTTGGTGATCTCGGGATCATGCCTACCGGTGATGCCAGCTCGGGAAACTCACGGAAAAACGGTGACGGAGGGGCTATTATTTGGACGCCGTTTTTGGCCCCGAGCGATAGCCTTGGCGGTTTTCGGGCCAGGGACGACGTGCGTGGGGTGTGGGCCGGTTGTGGGGGCGGGGACTCCTCGTCAGGGATATTGGGTAGCTTTGCCGGCAGGCCCTTGTGGTACTTTGCAATGGGGGGCTCTTCGACTTCCTCGGTATGCAGCACCTCATCCTTGAGATGGATATTCACCAGGTTATGATGGGCAGCGCTAACATTTTTTGCCGCTGCGTTCTCCCAATAATGAAGCACCTGTTGAATATTGTGCTTGTGTACGCCCAGACCCTCTGCACACATCACTGCATAGTTGTTCTCGCCCTGCGGGTGGCCCATCTTGGCAGCAGCGGCATAGAGCGACAGAGCCTTGTTGTAGTCTTGTGGCACGCCATCGCCATTGAAGTACAAAACCCCCAGGTTGTATATTGCTGGGACATAGCCCTGGTCGGCGCTCATGCGCAGCCATTTTGCAGCCTCTCGCCAATCTTGCGCAGCGCCCTGCCCCAGAGCGTACATCATGCCCAGGTGATACTGGGCATAAAAATGCGACCCGTGCATATCGCTAGACAAGAACCAGCCTCTAGCGAGGGCATAGTCTGTAGAGCATCCCTTGCCGTAGTAGCACATATACCCAAGCTGGTTCATGCTCTCCGGGATGCCGTGCAGTGCCGCCTCCTCAAAATAGGCCCGGGCAAGCTCAAAGTTAGTGGAACACCCCTGGCCATGCAGTAGCATGACTCCGAGATTGTGGATGGCAGCGACGGAGCCGGCCTTGACGGCAGCCTTGTACTGCCTGCGAGCATTGCGTAAATCGCCAGCAGCAAATGCGTTGCGGCCGCTGTGAAAGAGCCCGTCTGCGGGGTCGAGCATCCTCGGTGCCAAGGTGGCCCGAATTATCCTTTTATGTGAGTGACCCTGCATCATGCATCAGATGCAGGCATGGTCTTAGATATGTCTGTGGACAAGGTGCATAATTGATTTAATCACAGGGTGTGAGAGCTGCTGCGTGCGACAAGGCACTTTTTAGGAACATTTGGGGCATTTTTTGGTTTTTTTAAGGGGCTGATTTCGTCGCTGCCTGTGCGCAGGCCTAACCCTGACATGCAGGAGATGCTGTTTATTGATGAAAAATGGTGACGCGACCGTTACGCGCTAGTTACATTACGCACCTCATGTTGGATTCAAGGGGCTTTGCCAGGCAAACTCCCCGGCCATCTCCTCCTTGTGCCGTTACGGCACCGTGCCCCCATATCGCCGCTGTTGCCACGGTGCCAGAGTGGTATTAAAATGCGGCTTACAAGCGCTGCCCCGGCGACATTCCAGTGTCAAAAATAAACATTGCAGGGGTGTACAAGGACACAGACCCTGTCACTCTGTAGGATGCAAACGACTTTTAGCCGAAAATAAGCGCTGTGCGTATGTTATTTGATGCATCGCCATGCAAAGGGCACGGCTGCAGCTGGGTGGGGCTCGTCTATGTGACGGTGGCCGATTGCAAAGAGCGCACTCCAAGACTAAATTTCGGTGTGGCTGACCGTCAATAGTGGCCCCGCCAGTGGTTCTGAGGTTCCCCGGCGAAGAGTATAGAGCCTATAGTGTAATGTACTGTACAACCTAACCCCTACATTTGCTCTTACAATGCCACATGCAGTGCCACATCACTTTTGAGCTCGCTCTAAACCTGTGCGAACCCAACCAGACCCTCTTTCTTACCAATGTCCCAGGTCGAGACCCTCCGACGATGGAGAGACGACGCATCGGCCGAGGCCAATTATAAGAGCGCCTTATTTATTGCCGACAAAATTCTGGCCATGTCAAAGGACCCTGTCGATGCGCTCGCCCTGGCCAAGATCTTGTTTGACGACCGCCAGTTCGCGCGCGCTGCCCACATCCTCGCCCCGCACACTGACAATCTCCAATGCCGCAGGCTAGCCTGCCGCGCACTCATACAGACCAAAGAGTATGATACGGCGCTCGAATTGGTGATCAAAACCGACAGCACACTCCTATGCCTCTCTGGAGATGTCTTTGGCGCAAAAAACAACTTCACCAAGGCCAAGGCAGCCTATCTCGAGGCGATTGCCTTGGACAGCATGTGCTACCAAGCCTACGAGCGCCTTGTAACGGGTAAGTTGCTCACTAGCAGCGAGCAGCGGCAGCTTGCCGAGCAGCTAGATTTTGGCGACCTTGGCGACTGCGCAGACCTGTTCAAGAGCTTATATCTCATCAAGCTCGCACCTTCGTACAACGACGCGCTCACCAAAGACGGCCTCGACCACCTGTCTAGCGTCTACGACTTGGACAACACATGTGACGTCCTACTGGCTCAGGCTGAGATGGCAGCGAATGGGTGTCGCTACATCGAGACTCGCGAGATTTGCGAGCGGGCTATCTCTATTGACCCTTACTACTACCCTATCTACGAGCCCTACATTGCCTGCTTGTACGAGCTCGCCGACAACAACACCCTCTTCAAGGTGGGACACAAGCTCGTCGAGCAAATGCCCAACGAAGCAGTCACCTATACTGCGGTCGGTGCCTACTATTTGTCGATCCAAAACGCGAGTGAGGCCCGCCACAACTACAGCAAGGCAACAATGGTTGACCCCTACTGTCTGTCTGCATGGCTCGGGTTTGCTCACACATTTGTGCAGGAGTCTGAGCAAGAGCGCGCGATTACGGCCTACTCTACCGCTGCGCGGCTCTTTCCTGGAGCCCACCTGCCGTGGCTGTACCTGGGTATGCAGTACCTGAACCTCAATAACCTGGACGTGGCTCAAGAGTACTTTGCGCAGTGCGAAGAAATCTGCGATCGCTCGGACCCCCTTTTGCTGAGCGAGCTCGCCGTACTCGCCTACAACCGCAAGGACATGGAGTTGGCCGAGCGACGAGTGCTCCAAGCACTCGCAATCTGCGCGACCCAAAAATACGACCTCAAGGTTGTGCTCCCGATAAAGAGCAACTATGGTCACATTCTGCGGCGTCTAGACCGCAACGCTGAGTCCCTCAAGGTGTTTGAGGAGGTTGCACAGCACTCGCCCCTGGAGCACCCTCTCTGCCTCAGCATTGGCTTGGTGCACCAGGCGCTCGGGCATTTGGACGAAGCCATTGAGTTCTTCAACAAGGCCCTCAGCATCAAGCGAGCAGACGCGGTCGGAATTGATCTGCTCAATAAGGCCATGGACAAGGCGCTAGGGAGCAGCGCCCTCGCCGTGTAGAGCCCGCTCTATCTGTTTCTCCGGCTGCGTCTCACCGGCACACTCTTTGTTACAAAGTCTCTTCCCACTGGCGTCACCTCGTCGTCGGAGCCATACCCAACGTGACCGCTATCAGCCGGCCCACCCTCATTCACGTCCAACGCATCCGCGGGCTTGTCTATTTCGATCCGCTGAGGCGCGGGGCGATCGCCCTTCCCATCCAATGCATAATTTTTCGTAATTTCCCATACCTTTCCGTCCCTGGCGCAGTCCCACAGCCACTTTTCGCACACAATCGGAATGCTCCATGCTTTTGCGTAACGAGACCGCGGGCAGTCGGCAGACGCTGCCACCAGTACATGGCGATCAACAGTCAGGGTGGGGCACAGCTCGGCCCCAACGAGCGCCACCAGCCGCTCCATGTGCACGAGCTCTATAGTCTTGAACCCGCTCAGACAGATCTTTACCCCTGTAAACTCGGGGATTTTGTTGTACACAGGTTGGCCCCACATATCAAACACCGCGGCCTTGCGCTCCAGGCTACGCTCTATCGCCCACTCTGTGATCTGCGGCGCGCTGTCGGCCTCGTACCTGCCGGGGTTTTTGGAGTTGACTATAACGTAGTCAAACGGAGGGAGAAAGCAACCGTCATGGCTCGTCACTGTCTTTTTTAATATGCGCTCCTCGCGGTCGTCAAAATTTCGCGTGGTAAATGCCAGCCCGTTGAACATGCCAGGTGCCGTCTCGTCCGCGGACTTTGACTGGGGTCTCGCGAGAGGCAATGGTGCGCTTCGCTTGTGTACAGATACAAATAAATCATCCCAATCCGAAGCCCGCTTGGGCCCAGTGGCAAAATCAACCACTAGAGATTCTGCTGGGATCTCATCTGCAGCCTCGGGCTCGGGCACTGCTGTATACGTCCCTGTGCTAAACTCTGCCGGGTCAAGTGCATTCCGTTTGCTCACACTTTTGAATACCCAGTCTGGATCTACTATGGGGATGTTCCACTGCTGGGCAAACCTGATTTTTTTGCCGGCGAGGCTGCTGCTTAAAACAATGTCGCAGTCACGCGTCAGCGCGCGCTTGAATTCCCCGCCATTTTCCACAACTAATTGAGTCACAACTTGCTCAGTAGTAGGGTCCATTCGCGACATTGTCACCCTGAGCTTCTCAAAGGGCAGCAGAGCGCCTTCAGCAGCGCAATCGGGCTCCTGACCCATAGCGTAGCGCTTGTGCACGTCCAATATCTTGTCCAGACTTAAAATGGGGATCCCATTAGCGGCACAATAGTTATATTTGGGCGAGAATCGTTTGGCTGCAATCAAAAAGTCAACCTGACGCGTGCCAATATCCCGGGAAATGGACGCACCCAGTCCCTTTATTGCTGTTTCAACCAAATCTATGCGATCCGAAACTACCCCGGTGTATGATATGCATTTACCATTAAAGGGTGCCATAAACACAGATGCTTAGTAGGATAAATAGAATTTAGGACCACTGGAAATATTTGCAGCGAAACTGCGGGTCGCCTTCCGTGCCTTTTGGACGCGCGCAGCTCCAAAACGAGCGGCCACGGTTTGGACCCATTTTACACTTTTGTAATTTAGCATCGTCCCCATGAAGACATTTGGGTTTAACTTGGGTAAAAATTTGTTTCCAAGCGGCTGAGGACTCGGGATTATGTTTTGGCGTAGGTAGCTCATCGGCTTCGGTGTCCACAGTGTTTGAGGTTCTCGAGGGTTTTTGTTTGGTTACCTTCCAAGCACTTAGCGATGTCTTGGTGCTACTGCCTGAAGACGAAGGCGGTTTTTTCGCCTCTTGCTGTGCAGCCAATGGAGCCATTGAAACCACTGGTGTCACTGGTACTGCCGCCTTTGCGTGCAACGAAGCCAACGGGGCCTTTCCACCTTTTCCTGATGCGCCCCAAAACGATTGAATACTGGCAAACCCGGCACATCTCTTTCTGCTCAAAAGCGGGACCTTATAGCCCTCCACCGTACTCACTGCCAAGTCCAGATCTGCATACACAGGACAGTGGTCAGACCCATAGATATCGAGCATGATGTCGGCTGCTGTGCATGTTATATCGGGGCTTACAAGCACCAGATCGATACGGGATCCAAAATTAGCGCCTCTTCCGTCTACTCTCAAGTCCCAACACGTGTACATTTGCTTCCGGTCAGGGTGCTGCTGCCTCGTGGTGTCAATAAAGCCCGAGTCTAGCCACGACCAAACAACACTACGTGCGACAGAATCGCCCAAGTGCTCTTTGTCCCACTCAGATACTGGTATACTGGCCTTTTTGAACCGTTCTTGAGCCTCTGCAGAGTCACGAGCTTGAGGGGATACATTGATGTCGCCCAAAACAACGACCTTGCGGCCCAATGCACGTAGCTTTACAACGCGCTCATCTAGAGTTCGGAAAAATAAGTCCCTGTAGTCTTGTTTGTCGCCCTGCGAGTTTGCTGGGCAGTAGAGCCCTATAAGAACGCAGCTGCCTATATCAAGCACCAAGCAGCGTCCCTCTCCATCAATTCCTCTACCAAGCTCATCTGAAATGTCCGGATAGCCACCTATTAATCCCTCGCTTCGATAACTTTGTTTGCCTGCTAGGGTCTGTAGATCTCCGGATAGGCCTTCCTCGGCAGCCAACACCGGGATGCTACTACGTACATAGACGGCCACCCCTGAGTAGCCCTTTTTGACTGTGCTGAATGTGAAAAACGATTGGTACCCTTCAACCACCGCCAAGTGCTTGGTGAGGTCCTGAGCCTGCAACTTGGTTTCTTGAAAGCACACAATGTCGGCATTCATAGCAGTAAAAGCTGTCTTGAGGTCTTTGTACTCATTCCAGGGCTTGAAACAAAACAGATTTTTGATTCCGCACACGTTGAACGTTATGAACTTCATGAGCCTGCAGGGGAAGTATGCACCTCAATTGAAAAATATTACCTCATCTTTTTACCTTTCTATACAATGTCGGAAGAGAAAAGAAATGAACTATTTATTCGATCCATTCCTACCTCTGTCAGTCAGGAAGAACTAGAAAACTTTTTCAGTGACTTTGCCCCCGTTAAACACGCCGTCATTGTCAAGGATCCGGCTACAAAGCAGTCCAAAGGGTTTGGATTTGTGAGTTTCGCCACCCCTCAGGATGCTACAGCGGTGATCAATGGCGCTAAGAACAAAAAGATCGATGGTAAAGTGCTGAGAATAGAGTATGCCAGGCCGCGTGCTCGTAAACCCGAAAATGGTGCCGCCCCTGCACAAGAGTCTACTAAGGTTGAGCGGCGCCGCCCCCGCCTAATTGTGCGCAATGTGCCCTGGTCATTGAGAAACCCCAAAGAGCTCGAGGATATCTTTTCAAAGTACGGTAAAGTGATGGAGGTGCTCATCCCCCGCGGTGAAAACAACAAGATGCGTGGTTTCGCGTTTGTTACAATGCGCAGAAAGCTCCATGCTGAAAAGGCCGTTGAAGAGAGCAAGGGCTTGGAAATCCACGGGCGCCCTGTGGCCGTTGATTTTGCCGTCACCAAGGAGAAGTGGCTGAATGGAGTCAAAGACCAGAGTGATGTCGAGGATGAGTCTGACGAAGAGGAAGAGGAAGAGGCTGAAGACGAAGAAGATGACGAGGCTAGTGGCGAGGATGAATCTGAGGAGAATGACGACGATGATGAGGGATCCTCGAACGATGAAGAGGAAGCCTCTGAAGCACCTTCTCCCAAACGCAGAGCTCTCTCGGACGAACAGACGATTTTCGTGCGCAACCTTCCTTATGATGCTACCGCTGAGAACCTTGAGGCGCACTTCAGTCGTTTTGGACCCGTATCTTACGCCCTTCCTGTCATGGACAAGAAACTGAACCAGCCCAAGGGCGTGGCATTTGTGGCCTTCAAGTATCGCGACAGTTGTGAGAAATGCCTTGCTGGTGCCCCCGCTCTTTCTTCGTCCTCTCTGCTGCTGCCAGACGACGTGGACCCCGACTACGTGTTTGAAGGCCGCATCCTCAGTCTTTCGCAGGCTGTGAGCCAGGGCAAGGCCGAGTCGCTTGCTCAAAAGAGTGCTGAGGAACGTAAAAAGGTCTTGGGCAAAGAGCCTCCTCAAAAGGACCGTCGTAACCTATTCCTGCTCAATGAAGGCCGCGTCACCAGCCAGTCGAAACTCGCAGAGCTGCTCTCGGCGAGCGACATGAAGATCCGCGACCAGTCATATGAGATGCGCAAGAAGCAGCTCAGCAAGAATGCTAGCTTGCATCTGAGTCTCACACGTTTGGCAATTCGCAACCTGCCCCGCGCTATGGACCAAAAGGCTCTTAAAGCACTCGGCCGTAAGGCCATCGTCGAGTTTGCCAAGGAGGTGCGCGAGAAGAAGCGCCAGCCACTCAGTAAAGAGGAACTGCAAAGGTCGCAGCATTTTGAAGATTTGCACGAGCAAACCAAGAGCAGCAAGGGTAAAGGCGTGGTTAAGCAAGCTAAGATCGTTCAGGAAATCAAGGGCTCTGGCGAGACTGGCCGCTCGCGCGGTTACGGATTCTTGGAGATGAAAAACCACAAGCTCGCATTGATGGCGTTACGCTGGCTCAATTGCCACCAGGTTACTCGCGAAGAGGTGAATGCCAAGGAAGGCGCCGAGGCCTCTGACATGAAGGCCAGGCGTCTTGTCGTCGAGTTTTCTGTAGAGAACGCCCAAGTCGTACGTCGCCAACAAGATCGTCAACAGCGCGACAAGAAGTTTGGCAAAATGCGCAAGGAAAAGGAAGAGTCAGAGGCGGCTGCTCAAAAAGAGGCGGAAGCCGCTGCCCTCAAGGAGAAGTTGAGCAAGGGCTCCGCTATCGTAGGACGCAAGCGCGCTCTCAAGAGGAAGCGCAATTAGTTAGCTGTGATACTCTAAAAAAAATACATTAATGCGTGCTCTTTTTCGAAAGAAGCTTTCGCGCAGATAAGATCCACTCGTCGCCGTCGATGCCTTGCACAATCTCCTCCACATCTTTTCGTGGAGTCTGTTTGAATCGGCCCACAATGGCTGCATTTCGGGTTGATGGAATCCGCAAATATTCAATTTCTGGTTTCCAGCCCACATCACGGCTTATTTCTGCAGTCTTGTCTACCAGCGCCTGGTACTGGCTCTTGTTTCCACCAAACCGTGTACGTGCCCCATCTAGCGCATGCGAGCAGCAAGGCATCACCATAAATTGACAGCCCATCAGTGGAATCCACAGAGTGAGCTCGTCACAATGATTTCCAATAATAAATGTGTCGTGCGTATCAATGTGCACTAGATTGGGCTCCTCTAGTGTCCACTTGAGATTCGGTGGCATGATTATTCCCTCTTTGAGTCTTTCACGGGTCGCTTGAGGGAAGTTTTGCCAGGACTTGCGCTCACGAATATCGACGCCGTACCCATGGTACCCCTCCATGGTCAAAATGTGAACAAGCAGTCCATTACCACAGCCGACATCACAAAATGTGAATGGTTTGGAGTAACTTTTTGACCATAACTCAATCAAAAATGCTGCAATGCCCAAATCCTCAAAGACATGCTTTCGAGGGTCAGTACTTTCAACCCAATTCTCGAGCAGCGCAGGGGCATATTTTTGTTTCAAGAGAATGTACCGGTCCTGAAACGTGTTTCGGCCAATGATCTGATCATGCTTTACCCGCTTCTTGTAGCCTGTTTGCACGCCTTTACTGTGTTTGTGAGCTGTGTTGAGGAGATGAAGTGCAATGCGAATAAGTCTATCGGAAGGATCAAGAGTTGGAATTTGCTGCTCGGCAAGGTAGTGGACCGATATTGAGCCCCTGTGCGGGGCAGCAGCATAGCATATGCCCACTCCCCTGGCCTTTGGTAGGTAGAACGGCATCTCGTCCAAACTGCAATGGGCAAAGTAGCACAGAAATCGATCATTCCCACGCGAATACATGACGCAAGTTTGATTTGTGACGGCGTCGCGTTGCGGATTTCGTGGAATATTTCGACGCACCAGATAGTGGTCAATTTCCCAGCCCTTGATCTCACTCAGGCGTGGACTTTTATCTGATATGTTCACACTGAGCCAACTTGAGTCAATGGGAGAGACGTTCGAGCACAGAATTCCGTTTTTCGCTGTGTACTCGAGGTATATATCAGCCCTAAGAAGCACAGTAGAGTTGATGCCAGGATTGCGTACAATATTATCGACTGCCACTTCGAAATGGTTTGTGTCGCACTCGGCAGAAACCTCAAAAACCGGCTGCCAGAGCTCAAAGTATGGGCTCGACTGCCTAATGTCTTCTGGTGCAATCATGCTGACTAGAAGCGTGTGGCTCGAGTTGCAAGTTTTGCAAATAAAACTCATGTATCTTATCTATAATAGTAGCCCGTCCATTATAAAATCTCTACTACTTGGCATCCCTTTTGCATGTTGTTGTCTGACTGCTTACCATGAGCCCCAGCCAGTTCCAGCAACTGGAGAAACTAGGTGAAGGTACCTACGCCACGGTCTACAAAGGCCGCAATCGCACCACCGGACAGCTTGTGGCTCTCAAAGAGATCAGCCTCGACAGCGAGGAGGGCACTCCGTCGACTGCCATCCGTGAGATCTCGTTGATGAAGGAACTCAAGCACGACAACATTGTGACGCTGTACGATGTTATACACACTGAAAACAAGCTCAATCTAGTGTTTGAGCATATGGATAAGGACCTCAAAAAGTACATGGACGCCAATGGCAACAAGGGTGCGCTTGAGCTCAGCAAGGTCAAGGCTTTTATGTACCAGCTATTGCGTGGCGTGATGTTTTGCCATGATAATCGCGTTTTGCACCGGGATCTCAAGCCGCAGAACTTGCTCATCAATTCCAAGGGCGTGCTCAAGATTGCCGATTTTGGTCTGGCACGCGCGTTTGGAATTCCCGTCAACACTTTTAGCAACGAGGTCGTCACACTTTGGTACCGTGCCCCGGACGTGCTTCTCGGCTCTCGCACCTATGGCACGTCCATTGACGTGTGGTCGAGCGGATGCATCATGGCCGAGATGATTACCGGCAGAGCCTTGTTCCCTGGAAGCAACAACGACGATCAGCTCCAAAGGATCTTTAAGTACATGGGTACCCCGCACGAGCAGACTTGGGCCGGGGTATCGTCGCTCCCCAACTACAGGCCTAATTTCTTCATGTACCCGCCTCAAGACTTGCGGCAAATTATCCCACAGCTCGACCTGGTTGGGCACGAGCTTCTGGCCCTGCTTCTCCAGATGAACCCGGACACGCGAATTAGCGCGCGTGATGCTCTTCAGCACCCTTGGTTCGCAGAGTACAATGGCTACTATTAGATGCGCCTTTTTAAATAATCTAGAACCTCATTATTGTTGTGCTCCAATGCGCAATCCCATAATATGTCCATTTCTAGGGTCTCTGCCTTTTCGACCATCTCGAGAGCGCATATCCCCCGCTTGATCGCAAGCATGATACTTTGTGTGGACGGTGTATGCGTCTGAAGCAGAATTCTGACACCCTTTGACAGATTGTGCCGCAAAAATAAATCAAACACGCCATCTATGGCGCACCCGCACTCTGCAAGGTACTCGAGCAGTGTGGCCGCCCTGGCTGTGGTAGACAACTCGAGTTGATAGGGCACACCAGCGAATTCTGTGATGTCGAGCCCCTCCAAAAGAGGTACATCTACAAAAGGCCATAGCAAAGACTCACTAGCCAGCCCCTTGGGGGTCATAGCCTCAAGGACCAGTCCGCGATGCAATTGATAACTCGGGCTCAGTAGCGCCTGCATGCGACGCGAAACAAACGCAAGCTCCAAATTTTGCGCATAAATAAATATTTTGTGGATCAATTCCGCAGGAAGCTGGCTCAGCTTGACGGTATGCACGACAGGCTCATCAGCCCTGAGGCGCCGCTTTTTATAGCTCTTTGCATTCTCTGCGTTTGCTGATCTCACGTAGTTGCGGTGCTCCTGTGTAGTATTGAGATTCTGCCACCCCATACCAAGCTGCGTTTTCTGAAAATTTCGGGGTTAGGTTATTCACGGGTAAATAAAAATTTATATTTTTCTCTCGTCAGTTTGTACTCGTCATGAAGGTCAGAAAACCAACAAGCAAGCGCAAGAGTACCCGTCTTGAAAAGGGCATTTCTAAAAAGGTTGCTGCGCACAATCGCAAACAGAAAAAATTAGCCAAAAAGGACGTGACTTGGAAATCTCGCAAACCCAAGGACCCGGGAATTCCCAACTCGTATCCGTTCAAGGCCCAGATGCTGGAAGAGATTGAGCAGCAGCGCCTCAAAGATATCGCTGAAAAGCAGCAGCGCCGTGAGCAGATGCGTCAAGCTGCGATGCAACAGGGTGCCTCAGATGCTGATCTGGCACAAATGGAGCGGGCAATGGACGTCCAGGACAAGCAAAACCGCCTGGGCGCCCTGCTTGAGAGTGCACAGGCCGCTGCTGATGCCTACGAGGGAGACCAGGACGAGGATATGGACGACGAGATGGACTCAGATGAGGAAGAGCTCCCCACTGAACTGGTAGAGTCTTTTGAGCAAATCCACTCAGATACCTCTCGTAAAGCATTTGATCGCTACTTCAAGCAGGTCGTTGACAACTGCGACGTCTTGATCTATGTGCTAGATGCTCGCAACCCAAATGGTTACCGCAGCAAGCAGGTAGAGCGTCTTGTGCTCACCCACCCCGACAAGCGCCTCATCTTTGCCCTCAACAAGGTCGATCTGGTTCCCACTGAGAACCTCAAGGCCTGGATCAAGTACCTGAGCCAGAGCTTCCCTACGATTCCTCTAGTCGGTGGCAGCAGTGCCCCCAACGCAAAGACCTGGATTCACAAGAACCTTGAGAGCACTGCAACCAAGCTTCTCGAGAGTCTCAAGAAGTACGCCTCAAAGAGCGACCTCAAGCGCGCCGTCACCGTTGGCGTTATTGGGTACCCCAACGTAGGCAAATCTTCAATCATCAATTCTCTATTGGGAACCCGCCATGGAAGCACTCGCTCGTGCCCCACTGGTGCCAACGCAGGCCTCACGAGGGAGATCAAGCGCGTCAAGGTCGACAACAAATTGCTGATTCTCGACTCGCCCGGTATTGTGTTTCCCACAGGTACCAAGGCCAGCAAGAACCCTGTGGATGAGCATGCCCGTCTCACGTTGCTGAACGCAATCCCCACAAACAGGCTCGATGACTGCCGCCCTGCTGTTCACAAGCTTGTCAAGCGCCTCAGAAAGGATCCTGCCCAGTTTGAGCTTTTCATGCAATACTATGATGTGCCTGGACTACCAAACTTTGACCCCGAGCAATACATCACACACTTGCTTGTACATGTTTCGCGCAAGCTCGGCCGCCTCGGCAAGGGCGGTATCCCTAACCTCGAGGGTGCAGCGCTTGCCATCGTTACCGACTGGCGCGACGGCCGCATTTCTGGGTGGTCAGAGCCCCCTGTTGAGGAGAAGGCCACAAGCCAGGTGAATGTTGTTAGCGAGTGGAGCACTGAACTAAACCTGGACGAGATGCTGGGTGGTTTTGTATAGTTATTTAAGTTTATTATCCTTGCAGACCCACTTTCTGTATTATGTGCATGTTGGCCCACAAGCCTGCATCTCAGCGATCATCGAGAGTTTCAGGCACGTGTGAGGGGTGTTCGAACAAAGTAGGTAGTCAGATGTATTGCTGTGGATCGGCTATGTCCTATATGACTCGTCCAGCTTGATGGCTGTATAGCTAAGAAAGCTGTGTACAAAGAGCAATCGACGATGAGATTTCCAGTTTTCTCCATAAATATCTATAAAATAATACAGCATCTCCCACTCGTGGTCTTGGGAGCACCCAAGCAGCTCCGTACCGCCTTTTCAAAGACCGGTATCACCCCCTCACCAGAGAGAGCAGAGCACTCGAGATATTTCACGCCACATGCAGCCGCCTCACGCTCTCCTTCCTCCGTAGTGACGCAATGAAGACCATTCTCTTGCATATACGCAATACACTCTTCGTTTGTTCGTAGGTCAGTTTTGAGGCCCACCAAGAAAATTTGGGCATCTTGGGCCTTTGATCTAGCCTCTGGTAGCCATTTTTGTACTGCAGACTGCAGACTATCAGGGTTATCAACAGCAAAAGAGACCAAAACGATATCCGCGCGAGAGTAGATGAGAGGCCGTAACCCATCAAACTCTTCTTGACCAGCAGTATCCCAGAGCCGAAGATTTATTAGTTGGCCGTCTACTCGGCACGGGATCTGATGGTCATCGAAAATCGTTGGATGATATGACTGCGGGAAGTAGCCTATAACGAAAACGCACAGCAACGACGTCTTGCCACACGCACCGTCACCAACAATAACAAGCTTTCGCTTTATTCCAATTTGCTCGTCCGGCTGGGTCGTCGCCATAAATTGAGGCTGTGTAGTCAGGCACGTTTAGTCCGGTGCGAAGTGATCCAGGACAAGATTTGAGAAAATTTATAAATAGGTTTGTAAATTCCAAGAATAGCAGCCGATTTGATCTAGCCTCACTCTAGCACAGACGCGAAAATACTACCTTTTGTATATTTGACGATGGAGCGGCGCACTCCAAGGTTTTTCGCGTAAGATTAACGTTTCTCCTTTGCAGATGTGCTATCGACTAGTCACCTTTGTGCTATCTATTTATAGAACTACACCGACGGAACGGCACAAGTTGCAACCGGCCTGAGACGTTGAGGGAATCATGTCGATACAGGAGCCACATGACTCGGGTGTGACGGGTGGCAGCAGCTAGCAGATTGAATGCTGAACGCACATTTAATGGTGATTACGGCTTGTACAATTCACTTAAATAGCTTTTTGTCTTGGGGATACCCCCGCCCCCTCTTCACCCACTTCCCACCCAAGCGACCCACCGCTTTGAGAAGCATGCGGCCCTGCGAGCTCGGGTCACGTGATTGGCGTGCGATAAGAACCAGGTAACGTAATTTTCCCGGCTCTCGGTACTCATGCTGCGCCCACACCACACCGCATTTCAAAATTAGCCTTTTCCTGGTGAATTAGCGTCGTTTTATGATTATTCCCTTCCAGTAGCTGCGCCACATTTTGGTGATCTCCCTGCAGGTATGCATCAACTTGACGCACAATTACAAACTCCCAAGATACTTAGGGGCAACCAACGCGACGTATAGTCACCTTATGCACGAGAAGGAAAACTTCGAGTCCGAGCTCCTCTCGTCTCAAATCGACCTACCCAAGGTCCAGCCAAAGTTCTTTGGGTTTTGGAAGTACGCCACCGCTCTGGATATATTTCTGGTCTTTGTAGGCCTTTTTTTCGCAGCCGTGCAGGGCGTGGCGCTGCCTATGTTTACGCTAGTGAGTGGTGCTCTAACCAACGATTTTAATTCAATGCTTGTGGGCGGAGCCCCGACTGGGGACTTTATGCACAGCGTCTCCCACAACGCGCTTTACTTTGTCTATATTGGTATTGGCATCTTTGGTTCAGGAGCCATATCCAGTGCACTCCTTGCAAACCGCGGTGAAGTGCTGGCGTCCCGGTTCCGCAAGCTCTATCTGCATGCCACCCTCGGCCAGAATATTGCGTATTTCGACAAGCTGGGTGCCGGTGAGGTCACAACACGCATCACAAATTCCACTACATCAATTCAAGAGGCTATTTCGGAGAAGCTGGGCACCATCGTGAGCGGTATCGCTACCTTTATCACCGCGATTGCCATTGCCTTTACTACCCAATGGAAGCTTTCGTGTATTTTGCTGTCTGGTGTGTTTTCAATTGTGATGGTGATGATCATTGGCTCTAAGTTCCTCATCAAGAATACTCAGCTCGCAGAGGCCAGCTATACCCAGGGGTCGTCGATCGTGGAGGAGAGCATTAGCGCTATCCGCACATCTGTGGCCTTTGGCCTTCAGCGCAGACTCGAAGATAAATTCGACGGGTTCCTGGCGACTTCGCAAAAGTACGCATTCAAAAAGGGTATCTACCACGCAGTGCTCATTGGGTTTATGTGGGGCTTTATCTTTTTCGTCTATGCCCTCAGTTTTTGGGAGGGTAGCCGCATTCTGGTTGATGGAGATATCTCTATCGGCCACGTGTTTGTGGTTGTTTCGTCGATGCTTGTTGGTTCTTTTCAGTTTGGCAACATCGCCCCCGAGACGCAGTACATTGTCAAGGGCATGTCTGCGCTGGGTGAAATCAACGAAACGATCGAGCGCAAGCCCGTCATTGATACATCGCTCACAGGGAAAACGCTTGATAGTGTCACAGGTAACATTGAGTTTAAGAATGTCACCTTTAGGTATCCGTCCCGTCCCGACGTGCTGGTGCTGCCTGATTTCTCATTGACTGTTCCCGCTGGCCAGACTGTGGCGCTTGTTGGTGGCTCAGGCTGCGGCAAAAGCACCTGTGTCGGCTTGCTTGAGCGCTTTTACAATCAGCTCGAGGGCCAGGTTACTCTTGACGGCGTAGACATCCGTGAGTTGGACGTCAAGTGGCTCCGTCAGCAAATTGGCCTCGTCTCTCAGGAGCCCACTTTGTTTGCTGTCTCTATCTATGAAAATATACGTTTTGGCCTGACTGGTACCGCATACGAGAACGCCGATCCGCAAGAGCAGCGTGCGCTGGTTGAGGATGCCTGCAAACAAGCCAATGCTTGGGATTTTATTCAGGCGCTGGATGATGGCCTGGAGACTAATGTTGGAGACCGTGGCTTTTTGCTCAGTGGTGGCCAGAAACAACGTATCGCCATCGCTCGCGCTATTGTGTCCAACCCCAAGATCCTGCTGCTCGACGAAGCCACCTCGGCGCTCGACACAAAGTCCGAGGGAATCGTGCAATCTGCCCTCGATAAGGCCAGCCAGGGGCGCACCACTATCTCAATCGCCCATCGCCTGTCGACCATCCGCAAGGCCGACAAGATTGTTGTTATGAGCCTAGGCTCCATTGTGGAGCAGGGCACCCACGAGGAGCTTCTTGCTGCTGGAGGTGCCTACTATGAGCTGGTTCAGGCACAAAACGTGACCCAGGACGAGCAAACAACAGACGACGCCAGCTCCACCGAAGTCCCGGAGAAGTACGAGCAAGAGGCGCCACTTGAGCGTAAAGACACTGTGTTGTCTGTTGTCTCTGCAAAGTCTGCCATGAATGACGAGCTCACAAGCCCACCGTTGCGCAAAGTTATTGCGCTACTCTGGCAGCTCAACAAAAAGGAGCAAAAGTTCATCGTGATTGGCGCTATTGCTGCTGTGTTTATTGGCTACGGATACCCTGCAATGGCTATTTTGGTAGGTGAGTGCATCTCGCACATGATTGTACCGGCATCCCAATACTCTGAGATGCGCAAACACATTAATCTTTACAGCGGTATGCTTTTCATGGTTGGTGTCGAGCAGATCCTTGTGGGAACCATCATGTTCACTGCCCTTGCCCGCGCGTCTGAGGCCTTGATTAGGTCTGTGCGCCGCGGACTGTTCCGTCAATACCTCAGAATGGATATGGAGTTTTTCGACAACAAAGCAAACACAGCGGGCGCTCTGACATCCACTATTGGCAAGGACGGCAAGTCTATTGAAGGACTGGGTGGCTCGACGATGGGCCAGATTTTGCAGTCTCTGGTTATTCTTTTCGGCGGCGTGATTCAGGGCATCGCCTTTGACTGGCGACTGGGTCTCGTGGCACTTGCCTGCGTCCCGGCTATGCTCGGCGCTGGCTATGCGCGCTACTACATCTTGGCCAGGTTTAACGAACGCTCGCGCGTCGTCTATGAAGGATCTGGATCCCTCGCCGCCTCGTATGCCGCTGCTGTACGCACAGTTCAGGCACTCACTCTTGAAGACAAGCTTTGCGCTACATACGATAAGGAGGTGGACAGGCAGGTTCGGGCCTCGGTCACCCCGCTCACTTTTAGCGGCTGTATCTATGGTCTCAGCCACGCCATGGCCCCCTGGGTGATTGCGCTTATCTTTTGGTATGGCGCCAAGCTGCTCAGCGAGGGTAAAATCAAGGTGCTTTCGTTTTTTGTCGTGTTTATTGGAGGCGTGATGGGCGCTCAGGCGGCCGGCACAGTGTTCAACTTTGCCCCAAATATGGGCAAGGCCAAGCAGGCCTCCAACAGCGTCTACAAGGTGCTCAACACCGACCCCGTCATTGACTACACCAGCAGCGAGGGTATCCACTTGGACGACGAGTTCACCGGATCTATCGAGTTCAAGGATGTGCATTTCAAGTACCCCACGAGGCGTCAGGTCCCTGTTTTGCGTGGTCTCAACTTGACGGTGCGCAAGGGCGAATTCATTGCCCTGGTGGGCCCTAGCGGCTGTGGAAAGTCTACCTGCATTCAACTGATTGAGCACTTTTACAACGTTGACAAGGGCCAGGTCCTGTTTGACGGGCTCGATGTCAATGAAATCAACGTCGCGAGCCTGCGGTCCCAAATCTCGCTGGTTCAGCAAGAGCCGCTTTTGTACCACGGCACCGTCCGCGAAAACATCCTCTTTGGTTGGCGCACTGACGACTACTCGGAGGTCTCTGATGAGTACCTGTATGACATTTGCAAGCGCGCCAATATCCACGATTTCATTCTCGGCCTGCCTGATGGATACGACACCGATATTGGTGCTCACGGTGGCCTGCTCAGTGGCGGTCAAAAGCAGCGTGTTGCCATCGCGCGCGCGCTCATTCGCAACCCCAAAATCCTCCTCCTCGACGAGGCCACATCGGCGCTCGATTCGCAGAGTGAGAAGGTTGTCCAGGCAGCGCTTGATGAGGCTGCCAAGGGCCGTACTACCGTGGCTGTAGCCCACCGCCTGTCGACAATAGAGAAGGCCGACTGTATCTACGTCTTTGACAAGGGTCGCATCATTGAGCGCGGTACGCATGAAGAGCTTCTCAGACTCAAGGGGTCATATGCCGAGCTGGTTCGCTTGCAAAGCCTTGAGAATTAGTTCGGTATTGCTACTTTTTTTTATTCGTATCTAATTTCTGTCACTTTGTGTTTATTCTTTTGAAGCCACCGTAAAATGTGTTGGGGCAATCCGACGACGTTCACTCAAAATGTGCTAGGACACTTTGAAAAGCGCATTTGCATTTTGACACTGAAAATTGGTCTGCGAAATGTAGGATGTATCATAATTGACGGCTAAATCAGTATTAAATTAGAGAATAAAAGACAAAACGCCAAACGCGGCCGCCACTAGGCTAATGCGCTTGGGGCTCGCTACGTTGGACTCAACTCCGGATGAACCAGCACCGGTAGTTTCGCTCGGAGCATTTGCTGAGCTCGGCACAACGCTCGCGGCACTGCTACTGGCTAGACCGTTGCGCACGGAGCTGCTTGGCGAAGAGCCACCGTTGCTCGCAGCACTCGAGCCGGGCGCGGGGTTGCCATTGGGACCAGCACTAGGTACTCTGGATGCTGGGCCAGCAGCACTACTCGGCGACGAGCCCCCGTAGTTGCCACCGTGGGACGCTGAGCCGGAACCACTGCCAGAGCCGCCACTGGCTCTACTAGGTGTGTCGTCGCTAGCGCTGCTTGCGCCACTGGTCACCTTGGCATCAGTTGGGCAGTAGGTCGTAGTAACTGTAGTGACTTGTGTGGTTGTAATAGTGCTACCGTGGGTAGTCAAAGTCAATGTTTGGGTTACCGGAACAGTGGTTGTGATGGTGGTACTGGTAGTATCACTCGAAGGCGTGGCCGCACGCTGGCTCTCTGTGATTGGGGTATCAGAGCTGCGCACAGAGCGAGACGCAGGTCCACTAGAGGATGCTGGAGCAGAGGCGCTAGAACCAGGGTGGCCCCCAGGGCTGCTCGAAGTGGCACTAGACGCAGGCAAACTAGGACTACCATGTGTAGAACTGCCAGGCGTGGAGCTAGAGCCGCTAGGAGTGGGGATCGGGCTGCCAGGTGTGGAGCTAGAGCCGCTAGGGGTAGAACTTGGCTCGCTAGGAGTGGGGATCGGGCTGCCAGGTGTGGAGCTAGAGCCGCTAGGAGTGGGGCTCGGGCCTCTAGGAGTGGAGCTAGAGCCAGTCGAGCAGGTAGGGCAGGGAGTAGAAGAAGTAGAGCTCGGACCGCCAGGAGTAGAGCTTGAATCACTAGGAGTAGAACTCGAGCCGATAGGAGTTGAGCTTGGGCCAGTCGAGCAGGTAGGGCAGGGAGTAGAAGAAGTAGAGCTCGAACCGCTAGGAGTGGAGCTCGAGCCACTGGGAGTGGAGCTTGAGCCACTGGGAGTGGAGCTTGAGCCACTGGGAGTGGAGCTTGAGCTACTCGAGCAGGTAGGGCATGGAGAAGAAGTAAAGCTCGAACCGCTAGGAGTAGAACTCGAGCCGCTAGGAGTGGAGCTCGAATCGCTAGAGGTAGAACTTGAGCTGCTAGTGGTGGAGATAGGGCCAGTCGAGCACGTAGGGCAGAGAGAAGAAGAAGTAGAGCTCGAACCGCTAGGAGTGGAGCTTGAGCTACTCGAGCACGTAGGGCACGGAGAAGAAGAAGTAGAGCCCGAACTGCTAGAAGTGGAGATAGAGCCACTGGTAGTGCATGTAGGGCAGGGAGATGAAGAAGTAGTGCTAGTGCTTGAGCTTGAACTTGAGATCGTAGGCACAATGGTAGAGCTGGTGATAGAAGTCACATCGGAGCAGAAAGGAATTGTGTCCGTACTTGAAATAGAGCTAGAGCTGCTGCTGGTAGTCACACCAGGCCAGCTACTAGTGCTTGACGCTGTGGTAGTATTGAAAGAACAGTCCGGAATAGTGACGGACGAGCTGGCCGAAGGAAGAGGAGTAGTGCTTGTCAGAGATCCAGGGATAGTGCTCGGCACGGAGGAGCTAGTGTTGAACGAGCATTCAGGGATAGAAGAAGTAGGAGGCACGCTGCTGCTGCTGGTTGCCGGTACGGGAGTGGTGCTCGGCACAGAAGAGGAAGTGTTGAACGAGCAGTCTGGGATCGAAGAAGTAGGAGGCACACTGCTGCTGCTGTTGGTTGCCGGTACGGGAGTGGTGCTCGGCACAGAAGAGGAAGTGTTGAACGAGCAGTCTGGGATCGAAGAAGTAGGAGGCACACTGCTGCTGCTGTTGGTTGCCGGTACGGGAGTAGTGCTCGGCACAGAAGATGAGGTGTTGAACGAGCAGTCTGGGATCGAAGAAGTAGGAGGCACGCTGCTGCTGCTGCTGTTGGTCAGAGGAGCAGGCGTAGTGCTCGGCACAGAAGAGGAAGTGTTGAACGAGCAATCGGGGATCGAAGAAGTAGGAGGCACACTGCTGCTGCTGTTGGTTGCCGGTACGGGAGTAGTGCTCGGCACAGAAGATGAGG